>PVHX01012662.1:0-58153 GCA_004024805.1 Geosciurus inauris
GAACTCTGGATGCAGCAGGGGGGAGGGGGGAGGAAGGAAAGGGAAATGGGAATAGTAATGATGATTGATCGAATGGGTCATTACTACCCCTGGTGCATGTATGAAGACACAAATAGTGTGACTCTTTATGATTTGCAACCAGAGAAATGGAAAAACTGAGCTCTGTTTATGTACTATGACTTGAAACGCATTTAAATAACAAAATTTAAAAAATTTAAAAAAATTAAAAAATCCCATAAAGAAAGGAGAATTCGGGCTGGGGTTGTGGCTCAGTAGTAGAGCACTTGCCTAGGATGTGTGAGGCACTGGGTTCGATTTTCAGCACCACATATAAACAAATAAAGTCCATTGACAACTAAAAAAATATTTAAAAAAAAAGAAAAAAGGAGGATTCTGACCCAGGCTCAGCAACCTAGAAAGACCTGATCTCAAAATAAGAAATAAGGGCTGGGTGGTGGCTCAGTGGTAGAACACTTGCCTCGCAAGTGTGAGGCACTGGGTTCGTTTCCCAGCACATAAAAACAAATAAAACAAAATAAAGGTATTAAAATATTTAAAAAAAAAAAAGAAAGAAATAAAAAGGGCTGAGAGTGTAGCTCAGTGACAAATTGTCCCTGGTTCCATCCCCCATGCTGAAAAGAAAAAGAAAAGCCAGGTCCTGGGCCCACCAGTGAATTCTACCAAATGTTCAAAAAATTAACATCGGCCCTTCATAAATTCTTCTAAAAATAAGAAAGAGAGAGGGACACTTCCCAGTCCATCATGAAGCCAGTGTGACTTGAGCACCCAGCAAAGACATCACAAGGAAGAAAATGTAAGGGGCCAGCCTCGCTGGGGGATTGGCCTGTGGATACACATCTAGAATTGTCCCATGTACCAGCAGACTGACTCCAGCAACACACAGAAAGGGCCACACACCACGGCCGGCGCCATGCATCCCCGGAATGCCTTTATCTTACAAGACCTTTTCATTGGAACACCATGCTAATAGAATGAAGGACAGAAACCACCTGATCACCTCAGAGACACAGTAAGAAAGAGGAACACAGCCCAGGACTTGTGTACAAACATTCCACACAACCGCAACCCAAGCTTCCCACTGATAGAGACATCCTCAAAGACCCCCCTGTCAGCGTGCTACCCAGCCCAGAAAGCTAATCTCCCTCCTAGGACCAGGAGCCAGACAAGGATTCTTTTCTCCCTTCCTTCAGCAGAGGAAGGTTCCAGCCGGGGAAATAAGGAAGAAGATAAAATAAGACGCATTAGGATTTTCAAAAAAAGAAGCAAAACTATCTCTATTTTCAGATGATGTTATTTTGTATATTGAAAATCCCAAGGAATTCACAATCAGAAAAACCTGTCAGAACTGCCTGAGCTGAGCGGGGTCGCAGGGTAGAGATGAGCCTGCAATTCAGCTGCACTTCCCCCCACCAGCAAAGAGCACGGTGGAAATATTGTAAGGGAAAACTCCATTCATAGCAGCATCGAAAACTAAAATACTCAGTTATAAACTGAACAGAAGGGTAAGATTTACACACTGGGAGTTATAAACATTGTTGGAAGAAATTAAAGACAATCGAAATTAATGGAAGATTTAATATTATTACAACAACGAGCTCCTCAGATTGATCTACAAATTCATCGGGATCCCTGGGACCGCAACCCAGCCGACTTTATTACAGAAACAGAGGAGCTGATCCCAAGTTCACCTGGAAATGGGAGGAAGTGTAAGCACAGGGAAGAAACGGAGAAGGAAACCGAGCTGAGCTTCCGAGGGCAGCACTTACCCAGAAGCTGTGGTGATGGGGAACCCGCGTCAGACAGACAGGCAGCCCCAGGAGTGGAGCTGGGGGTCCAGAAGCGAGCCCTGCTCCTGGCCGACTGGCTTCCCCAGGCACCAGGGCAGGTAAGGGGACGAGCATAATCTCTCTCAGGGGTCACCATGCAAAAGAGAATCTGGGCCCCGAAATCACTGTGCACTAAAAGTAAAGCTCAGCCCAGATCAAGACCTGACTAAGGATTGAGACTGGGAAAATCCCAGCACAGAAAATAACAACAGGGCTGGGGGGAGCCCGGGGGCGGAGCACTGGGCAGAGCACTCGCCTCCCAGGAAGACAGGTCCTCACCTCCCTGGCAAGCCCACTCTCATCCTGTGAACCCAGGAGAAACAAAACACCCACAGTCACTTCTCCTGGCAGTGTAGCTCATAAGAGGCAGAGGGGAAACCACCAGATACCCCAGCGGGTGACTGGGTACTGGAGTGTACTGAGGCTGTACATGGGAAATTCTGTGGCAATTACAAAAAAGTAAAATATTTATACACAGCACAAGGACCCCTGTAAGGACCAACCTTCATGCTGGGGGGAAAGGCTAGGGACAGAGGACGGCACTGTGCAGATGGCATTGGTGGGAAATGTGCCAAATAGACAAGTCTGTAAGGACAGAGCGTGGGTTGGAGGCTGACAAGGGCCAGGGCAGGAGGGGCTGCCCATGGCCCAGCTGTGCCAGGGTAGTGGAGTTGGGGGCTGGGAGATCTTGCAGCACCTGGAGCTGGGGCGCTCATCTCGAATCCAGCACCTCCGTGTCACTGATTGCAGCCCCTCCTCCGCCCCACGTGGGTCTGGGCGCCGCCTGGGCGAGCGCTGGGCTCGGTGCTCTGGCCCACGTGGTCAGCCACATGGTCAGCACAGGCTGGGGTGACAAGTTGGCTTACAGAGGCGATATGGCTCATCTGGCCCAGTGCACGACCAGCACCTTGAGGGCTCGGCCTGCCTGCAAGGAAGCAGCTCTCCACAGGCACACAGGCGGCCTTGACACCTGTGCGGGAGAGAGCTGGAGTCCTCAGACCTTCAGGGCAGCAGCAACAGGACCCCTGGCCAGACCCGCCCCCTTGCTCCCAGCCTAGCCAGGGAATGCAAAGGGGCACCTGGGGACATGGGCTCTACTGTGCTCTTCTCTCCATGTGGCACGGAGGAGTGGAAGAGGCCACTAACGGGTAAGGGTTTCTTTCCTGAGAAATAAGAGTTCTGAATTCAGATGCAGCGCATGTGGCGCAGCCTGTGGACACAAGAAAACACACCGAGTATGTGTTTCAGTGTCCTTCATGCCTCAGCAAAGCCGCTGTCCAAAATCTCCAGGACCGGGAGGTCAGACTCAGCTTCATCTATACAATAGCACAAATGATTCCGGTGTGACCTTGAGTTTTATGGGACAGACGGAAAGGCAGCAAACCTCCCAGCTCAATTTATGAGGCCAGTGAAATGTAAATTACATAATTAAAAGAGAACAGAAAAAGACATCTGCAAACTGAATCACTTCTATAAAAAAGAATCCAAAGAAAGTATTAGCAAGTAGATTCCAGAAATATAAGTGCACTATGACCAGGGGGTATGTTTTATTCCAGGAATGCAAGGGCAGTTCAATGCCAATGCCAGGAAATCCAGCTCCTTGGTGGAGGGTAACCACCCACCCCAAGATGCCACCCACAGTGGCAGGAGAGGCCTTAGATAAAACTCAATGGTTGGTCCCACAAACAATCCTGAGTAAAATAACGCTGAAAGGAAACTACTTAGAGAAAGAGCCCTCAAGTCCTGGCAACCAGCTCTAGGGAGTAGGCCACAAAGGCGCCCGCCATCTTGCGCATCCCCTTGAGGTCCCCCAGAGCCCACGCCTTGACGGTGCTCTGATCCAAGCTCTGCCATGTGACCCTCTATAGGAAAGGTTGGCAGTCCTGGAAGGAGGCACCAAGGACAGGTCCTGTCACTCTTCTCTGAGAGGCATGGACCGTGGCTGAGCCCAGGAGCAGCCCTCACCCCCTTGTTAAGCTTGAGTTGCAGGCCTCTGTGCGACTCCATGGAAGGTCTGTGGTCAGGAGGGCTCCTCTTCAACAGCTGGACCACCACTCATGCACTTTGGGGTCATCTTGTGGGACGCCAGACCTGGGACCGAGGCCTTGCAGATCTGGCCTTTGCTGTGTGTGGAAGGCACTGTCTGGTCCCCTGGCCACCCTTACTGCCCTCCCTAAGGGCATGGGGACAGCCAACCTCACAGCCACTGGCAGCTGCTCTCTAGGGACTGCTTGAAAAAATGGTATCCAAATCCAAAAACACTAAACTCAATCAAAATGGAGATTCAGTTAGGGAGGCCCATGGCTATTATTTTGGAACTGTTTTGGGAGTTCTGGCAGTTGCAAATAGACAGGAAAATGAAATACATGGAATGTAGATTAGAAGAGATGGAGACACTCAGGATTTTTTATCTGTTTTTGTGCTGCTGGGATGGAACCCAGGGCCTCACACAGGCCAGGCAAGTGCTCTACCTAGCCTGAGCTACACCTGCAGCTCAAAACTGCCTGGTTTTTTTTTTTTTTTTTATAAACCCAGTGTTTTAGTCAGGTTTTTTGATGCCGTGACTAAAAGATCTGACCAGAACAATTTTAGGGAGGGCTCGTGTTTCAGAGGTCTTAGTCCTTAGAAGGCTGGCTCCATTTCTCGGGGCTCAAGGGGAGGCAGAGCATCATGGTGGAAGAGGGTGGCCGAGGGAAGCAGCTCACATGATGATCAGCAAGCAGGGAGAGAAGTGTCCACTTGCCATATACAAATATATACCCCAAAGCCACGCCCCAATCCCCACCTCCTGCAGCCACACCCACCAGTTCAGCCAGCACTCAGTTAATCCCTACCAGGGGGTTAGATCACCGATTGGGTGAGACTCTCACAACCCGATCATTTCTCCTGGGAGCCTTCTTGGCAGTGTCTCCCATGAGCTTTTGAGGAACACTTCACATCCAGACCATGACACCCAGACATTGGATTTCATGATTAGAATTAACAGTAAAATGTGATAAGGCAAGATGATATTATATAATTACACAGAAATCAATATATCGGCTCTTTTCAAATAATTAGAATCTGGAGGCGAAAAGAGAAAAAAGTAGTCTATTCATAATAGTGACAAACATATACTCCTTAGGGAGGCTGAGGGTGCTGGGCTGTGTGCCTGGCTGCCTTCTGAACACCCCCTCTCCTCAAGGCGAGTCTTCCTTGCAGCTGCCTGTCCCCTGGGCTTCCTGGGAGGTCAGGCCAATGGGAGGTGCTGACCCAAGAAGGAATCATAGGAGGAAAGGCCACTCAGGGGTCTCTCTCCCTCTCCCTCTTTCCCCAGTGTTACTCTGGCAGTGGCTGGTACCCTTGTTGGCTGTAGCACACCCCAAATCCACTATCTCTGTGGTCTCAGATGGAGCTGGGGAGCCCTCACCATGGTGTGACCCCCTCCACCTGTCCCTCCATCCCCAGCCCTGGGGTAGGAGTGGCCTGCTCTGTGCTTCTGCACCATGAATGGCTTCTCCCCAACCCACCCGTAACCAACTCCCTGCATGAAATTCCCTCTGGTTGAAGGATCTGGAATATTTTCTGGTTTCCAGGTAAGATTCTGACTGATAAAATCAGGATGAAGAGGCTGGGCGGGATTGCCCCTGTAATCCCAGCCACATGGGAGGAAAATGGAAGGGGCAGGCCAGCCTGGGCACTCAGTGAGACCCTGTCCCAAAATAAAATAAAAGGGCTGGGCCTGGGGTTGTGGCTCAGTGGTAGAGCACTTGCCTAGCATGTGTGAGGCGTTGAGTTCGGTCCTCAGCATAAAAGTGTGCTGTCCATCTACAACCACAAAAATATTTTTAAAATAAAATACAATAAAAGGGCTGAAGTGTGGCTCAGTGGTGGGGCGCTTGCCCAGCGTGTGGGAGCCCTGGGGTTCATCTCCAGTGCTGCAGGGAAGGGAAACAGCTAACAGACATGGGGAGGGCAGCCAGCCACCCTTAGGAGGGACAAATGTGGGAGCCCTCATAAGAAGACACCCCAACTGGACTGAAGACACACGCTTCACAGTCTAGCCATTAACAAGGGCGGCGGCCGAGGAGCGTCCGGAAGAGATTCCGTGGGTGCCGGGCTATCCGACCAAATCAGACTGTTCTGGGATATTCTTAGGACAGGTCTGGGATGGACATCTGAAATAGAGTCACCGGATGTTAAGTCTGAAGGAACAAAAATCTGCTCTTGGGCTGGGATTGTGGCTCAGTGGTAGAGCGCTTGCCTCGCATGCGTGAGGCCCTGGGTTCGATCCTCAGCACCACATAAAAATAAATAAAGATATTGTGTCCATCTACAACTAAAAAGATATTTAAAAAAAAAAATCTGCTCTCCATGAGCCTGGCAGTCAAAATGCTGTAGGGTACAAGAGCACGCGCCGACGGGCAGGAAAAGCTAACCCCAAACTCACAGAGAGCAGGTCCAAAGAGCTAGCGGCGTGTGCAAAGTCCTCCACTAACCCTTGGGGAGACGAAGTGGAGTAACAAGGAGCTGTCACTCAAAACTCATCCCTGCAAAGGGACAGAGTAGCACTGTGTACATGGCCAGTGGGGCCCTAGGCTCACTTCGTTACCAGGGAGAATCGGACAACTCACAGTGACTGGAAAGACGTCTCATGACATCATTTGGGAAAAAACCATCTGAACTCACTCAGTGCCAGGTGCACAAATGGCAGGCGTCCATCTCTCACAGTACTGGACGCCTGAAGTCTGATGCCAGCGTGTCTGCATCCTGATTTCTTGAGGACTGCAGTCCTAATGGCCACAACTGTGACCTCATTTTACCTTAAGCCCTCTTTAATGTCAGGCGCACGCGGAGGCCCTGAGGGCTGGCCCTGAGGCTGGGGGCACTGATGCGCGTTCCTGCAATCCTGGGACTTGTTTCTGTGGAAGCAAAGCCACTGGTCAGGGAAGATGTAAGGGCAGGATATTCCCCCTGCCTCCTCATTGTTCAAGGAGGCAGGAAAAATAACCTGAAATCCCAAACCAGGGAGACCCACGGCGAAGCAGCTGCAGACCCGAGCGCATGCGGGCCACCGTGATGCCAGGGCGGATGGTGCAAGGGCCACAGGGCCAGGCTCCTGCCAGCAAAGGCTGCTGGCCTGGGTGGGGACGCTGACAAGGGGAAGGGGTGGTGGAGGGGCAAAGGCACAGAAAAGGCAATGGGGGGCTGAGAAGAAACGAGGAAGGAAGAGGGGCAGTGGAGAGCTGCCTGCGGGAGAAGCCCCACACTGCCCCACCCAGGCCTGCAGCATCCAGACCTGCAGGCCGACCTGGCCCCAAGGAGCCCCCGAGGGACCTCCAGCCCAGGTGCCCCGCTCCCCTGAAGGTGCTGGGGTACCCAGAGGAGGGCTGCTGCCTCCTCCCGGGGCAGCCCTGTCCTGAACCTGCCCTGACCCTGCCCTGACCCTGCCATGACCCTGCCCTATTTTTATGAACATTTGGAAATATGCACAGCCACGCACTGGCTGTCCAGGGCCAGCAGATGATCCTCAATGCTGACAAAGCCGTGGCTCTGCCCAGCATCTTCCAGGCTGGCCACCGCCTCTGGTCCGCCTTCTACCAGCCCCACCTCAGAGTGCAGGGTCCCCGCCGAGCTCCCGAGGGCACATCCCCTGCACATTCCTGTAGCCAGCGGTCACCCAGGCTGCTTGGTCTCTCCAGTCATATCTACGTCCCCACAGAACATGTGCCCCAGGCCCCCCCCAAGGCTGGCAAAGCCAAGACCTGCAGGGTCCCCCAGCTATGGTCCAGGCCAGCTCCAGGACCTCGCTGGCCAGTCCAGACCAGTTCCAAAGAGGTCTCAACCTGCCAACTCCAGGGACACCTGACATCCTATTGTCAGAGGTCAACAACTCAGACTTGGGTTGGGGGTGAGTGGGACAGGTGCTGAGGCCCGTGTCCCCCACATGGAGGACGGGCTCAACAGGGAAGTGCATGGGAGTCAGCCAAAGCACAGCCTGGCCCTGCTGGAGGGGGACGCCAGGAGCCGCCCTGGCTCCCACAACGGTCCCCCAGGCCTTGCCCCCACCAGCCTGGCTCGCCCTGCCAGCCCATGCCCCCTTGGACAAGCAGGTTCTACTGGGGGACCTGGGCACAGAGCACGGGCCAGCGTGCCTCCTCAGCCCTCGGGACAGCACCAAGGATGGCTCAGGGCGCAGGGGCTAGACCCCCTCCCAGGGCATCAGGACAAGGATGGGGTTGCAGGATGCCCACAGGAGTGCCTCGGTTGTGAGAGGCGGGTCATTTCCATTACTGGCGAAGCCAGCGGAGTGTGGCCAGAGGACAGGGAGGGGATGGGGAAGACTCTGAGACCTGAGGAAAGGGCACTGGTGCGCCAGGCCCGTCTAGGAGTGACTTCAGCATTAACGAGCCCATGGATTCTCTCCCAGGCAACTCTGCACTGCACTATTTTTTCAGGTTGATTTGTTTATCTGCCTCTGTGCAGAGCCTGGCATCCAAGATGGCTCTACGCTGTCAGGAAAACCAAGAGAATGTCAGGAGTGCCCGACGTTTGCTCATCCAAGGGTGAGAACCACATGCCTGGTGAGCTGCTGCCCACATGGGCCCAGCCCCCTGTTCTGCAGAGAAAACATGGCCTCAAAGGCCCTGCAGGAACGGGGCTGCACCCCGGGCTCAGGACCTGCTCCCCAGGAACTGAGAGGTTGGAGGGAGGAGGAGAAGGGCTCCAGAGCCCTGGACAGCTCCTGTGGCCTTTCATTTGAGTTCACAGAAGTCTTAAGAGGGACAAGTCAGCTGCGAAGCATCAACAAGCCCACTGGAAAACGGCATGAGGTTCCAATATATATTTCCCCAAAGAAGGCACTGATGACTAGCCAGCTCAAGGGGCTCAGCACCATCAACCATCAGAAATGCAAGTGGAAACCAATGTGTCTCCACTGCACCCTCTAGGATGGGGGAGAGGGGAGGGAGGGGAGAGGAAAGAACAGATTGATGTGGGTGGGTGGTCCAGGGCCTCGCACCCCCTGGTGGGAAAGCAAGATGTGCATCCACTTTGGAGAACAGCCCAGCAGGTCTCAACGCTGCTGTTGACCAGTGGAGGAGGTTCCTGTCACGGGCTATAATATGCATGAAAGACGTTCGCAAATCCGATCACCAAAGCTCACACAGAAACGGCTCTTTCAGGGGAGAATTCCAGAACAGGCAGATCTGTAGAGACAGAGGCAAGTTAGTGGTTCCTGAGGGGTGAGGGGTGGAGGAGGGGGAGGCCACTGATGGGCACAGGGTTGCTTTTGGATATGATGAAAATATTGTAAAATTAGATTATGGTAATAGTTTGCATGATTTACTGATTTCAGTAAATATACAAAAATCCACTGAACTCTTCAGTTAAAAAGACACCTAGGAGGTATGAATAAGAAGATCCCCAGTCCACAGATGAGGAAATGAGGCTCTCACATGTTTGCCACTCTAGCCCAGGTCTTGGAGAGCTGGCTGAGGATGCCTCTATGGGCACCTGCCCCTCTGCCAACAGGCTTAGCTGGCTTCTCTGCAGCAGGGAACCCACCTGAAGGCTTATGTCACCCACCTCCATGCAGCCCCTCTGTGGGAGCAGGTCCGAGAGGTTAGCAGGCAGCTGCACAGGGTGCTACGGGGCTCTTTCCCCTCCTCTGATGGGGAGGTGATGCAGGCAGCAGGAGCAGGAGGGCAGAGGGGTTGAGCCACACACCCCAGCCTGGCCCATCTGCCCGAAGCCAAGACGCTCTCACACAGGGCTGGGACGCACTGTGGGGACTCCTGGATCCCAGGCTGCCCCGGGCACTGAGGCAGAGTCCAGCTTCCTGAGCAGGCAGGTAAGTCCCTGCCTGGCCCAACCCAGGCCTGCCTGTCCGTGTCAGCCCCAGGACACCATTGCCCTGCAGATCTCCTCCTTCTCAGGTGCTGGGGTACCCCAGATGGAAAGACACCCCTATGGGCACCTTCTTCAGAGGGGCTTCATTTTCTCAGCTTTCTATTTGCTAACTTTTAGGCAGATGGGAAAGGTCAGCAGTGTCCAGTCTGTGATGGGCAGCAGTCCCACACCGAGTCATGGTGATGTCCTGGGATCCCTCAGAGCTGGGGCCTCCCTTGCCTCAACAGAACTGCAGACTGGCAGGCCAGCGTGGCTCTGGGGCCATGTCCTTGCTGTGGCTGGGCAGATGCTGATTGCTCCTGATTCCAGGTAATTGAGTTCCCTCCGAGTGGGACAAGCATGCAATATAACTTCTAGGATGATCAGATCCTGCCAGGGCCTGAACAAAGCCACCGAATCATGGAACTGGAAAGACTGAGCCTTGCATGGCAGCCACTTCATTCCTGGTGAGATGATTGCCCCCCGTAGCCCCCCGTCCACGGAGGACGCATCTCCGCTCATTCCTGAGAGACCTCACTGCAGCTACTCCAGACGCTCCCTGCCGAGGGAGACTTCTGACCCCAGCTCACCTGTGAGTGCCAAGGTCCCAGAGAGACACCCACCAGCCTCAAGCCATTGCACCTTGCACCACAGGACATGGCCTGCCAGCACTCACTGCACAGGTGCAGATATCTCTGCCCCCCTCCTCCGCTCTTCTAAAGCTGGGTGGGGGCTCTGCCTGGGGATTCCCATCCTCCTGGGGCCTGCAGCATGGCCCCAGGGACACTTGTCCAAGGCGCCTGGGCCCCACTGGCCCCTGGAGGCCTCCAGACTACTGGTGTAGTGCCTCTGTGCCTGGACCTCTGGGGCCAGGGTCCCCTGGGTCTACCATGGGGGAGAGTCTACCCCAGAGGAGCTACTGTCCAGACCACCTCATCCAAGGCAGCGAGCAGTCTGAAGCCCAGCTCAGCAGAGGGTGGTGCCATGGCCCACAGGCCCAGGGGCCCAGCTGTCTGGTCCTGGAGGAGGCCCCCAGCCACCCTATGGCCTGCTCATAGAACAAACCCCAGGCCCAGAGAGAACCAGGGTGCCCAGTGCGAGCCTGGGGGTCAGAAGGGGAGGGGGGCTCCCCTAGGCCTTAAGTCCACCCCTCATGGGCTTCTAAGAGACAGAGACCTGAGAACAGCAGAGGCCAGCGTGTGTGGGAGCTCACTCAGGCTGGAGCAGAGCAGGCGGCGGTTAGGGGGCTGGCAGGTGGCCACCGCCGTGAGGACAGGAGGAGGCCTTTCCAGCAGCAAGCTCTCTTAGAACCCCTCCTCACTGGGGCCCAGGGCTCTCTCTCTGCCTCTGAGGGCTCTCAGTGCAGAAACAAGCCAGGCTTAGGGGAGCCTCTGGCCAAGGTGGACGGCTCCTCTGCAGGGCCCCTCCTGCCTGGCGAGAAGCTCAGGCCTCAGGCAGCAGGCTGACTATTTGACCTTCTTGCTCCTGTCCCGCCCTGCACTGCCCCCTGCAGGTCTCCTCACCCCACCTGCCCCTGACCATAAACTAAGTCCAGGCTGCTCCATCCTCTGGGTCAGGAAGGGACCTGGGCCTCCCTGGCCTCCCTAACCTCAGGGTGAGCTCAGGCAGGCAGTCCCTCCTCAGCTGCATTTCTGCTTCTCTAAGAGGCGGCAAGTCCCCGGGGTCCTACTCAAATCCCAGAGGAGATGCTCCTCAGCCCCTCATGGAGGATGTCCCCAGGTCCCAAAGCTCCAGATGCCTCAGAGTTTGGAGGTCACCTCTGGAAGAGGACAGCAGACCAGTCGACCTGCCGGAGTGGTCCAGCGAAGGAGCCCCTGATGTCCTCCATGTGTGGCTCTCCCAGACCTTCTGGAAGTGTCTCTGGAAGATGCCATCTGGCTGCAAATACACTACATGGCCTTCCACATGCACCTCTGAGATCACAGCACAGGACCCCCTCCGCCCACCCCACCTGGCCCGACAGGACCCCAGGGGACTGTGGAGGAAGCGGTGGGTGCTCTGGGGACCCAGGCTGCAGCTCACTTACGCGTGGGGTTTAATGATTGCCCGGTTCTATAATTAGATATTAAAAATCTCACTGTGCCTTCATAAAATAACATGGAACGAATAATAAAGTATCATAGTTATAAAGTCATCAAAATGTAATAAAATGGTGTTATTACAAAGGCTTAAATTTTAACGATGGTTTTTTAGTATGTCACTTAGTATGTAATTAAAGTTACAAAATAAGATGGAGTAATTAAAATGGAGACTCAAGGCTCTGGAGGGGTAAGGGCTATGGGGATCCCAGCTCAGAGTGAGCATGTGAAGAAGCCATCCCACCCTGGCAGCTGTGGCCTTGGTCAGGGGTCTGGCCAGGCCCAGGATGACCTCCTGCCATCCTGGTGAGGGGCTCCGGAGGCCAGGGGCTTGAAGCTTGAGAGACCTCACCCACATCTCCTCAGTGGCCACAGCTCCCAATGGCCAGCTCCCATCTTTCATAACTGAATGTCTTGGGGCCTTCTGCTGACCCTACTGCAGGCCAGAGGGCCTGGAAATGACCACCATCCCGGAGCTGGTCTCAACCAGGGGCTCCTGGGATGCCGTGGGTGGAAGTCTGGCCCTGCCTGTGTGGGCGACCATGGGGCTCCTTGCAGGCTGGCTGGTGAAACCTCAGTTGCTGCCTCTCTGTCCCCTCCCCCGGTCCTCCCTCCTTAGGACTGTCAAAATGCCCAGGGACCCAGGGATGCTCAGGGACACCTGGGAACTAAACTCTTGTCCCAAGCCTGCCAAGTACCAGGCTGTGCTGGATATCTGGCTCAGAGGTGACCAGATCTGGTCCAGCGATCAGGCAGATCCCAGGCAGGGTATGCCATGACAAGAATGTGGGGACCTATGACGCCCAGCAGCCAGGACAGGTGACGGGGCAGAGGGTAAGTTCAGGGCAGTGCCAGTCCTTCTTGAGTTAAAAGACAGCTGCTTAGCCGAAGATCCGCTGCCCTGTGCATCAGGCCCCTCAGAACCTCAGGGAGGCCCTGGTCTCAGACTGAGCTTGAGTCCTTCTCTCAGACTGGACCCTGATCCCATTTTTGGCATTTCCAGATCTCCCTAATCCCGGTCCTTGCTCCCCTGCGGCCCTCCCAAGGGCTGACCTCCGGGCTAGGGTTGTTCTGGCGCTTGGGCAGAGCTCTGGGCCCTGTTTGCTTCCAGGCCCCTCCTCGCCCTGCTCCAGCCTGGAGTTCTGTTCTGAGCCACAGGTCTCCCTGGAGAGGCAGCAGAGCCCGGGTGGCTTCTGGGAAGGCATTCCCAGGAGCATAACTCCAACCAGAGCTGGTCCACACCCGGGAGGTGGAGGTCACCCCGCTGTCCTGGGGCTGCCCCCACATGCCTCTGGTTGTCCTAAAGTTCTGCACAGGAAGCTCACCCTGCCCCATGTCACCTCCAGGCTCAGGCCCCAGGCCCGCCCCAGGCCAGCCATCTGTGCCTCTGCTCAGGATAGCAAGTATGCTTAGAAGATGTAGGCCTGCTCCTCCAGCTGCTGCCCGGATTCCAGGACCCCAGGCCCTCTACACCCTCTCCCTCCAGTTGATGCCCCTCCTGTCCTCGTTCCTGGAGGCAAGAGCCTCAGACTGACCATGATAGGATCTCCAGGAGGCCAGGCCTGCAGAGGGACCCTGGCTGACACCTGCAGAGGTACAGGAGGCCACCCACTCCAGGTGGGTGAGGGGCTGACATCTCTCCAGGAATAGGGAAAGCCCTGCTATAGATAATCCTTAAAAAAGAAACCAGAGACACCTGGGGTACCTCTCTGAGGCCCCATAAATCTGGAGAGGAGGGAGCAGCGCTCAGAAGGCTGAGGCTTTTGAATTTTAAATGGCCAATTTGGTCAATGAATCAATTTCACTGGGCTGAGGCGGGTGGGCGGGGCAGTTTGAAGGCCTGTTTAAAGCAGCGAGAGCTTCTTTGTTCGAGCTTTCTTCATCTGGCCGCCCTCTAATATTTCATCTATATTCATTTTTATGGCTTTCCAAATTATAGATGTCAGCTAAAAAACTGACAAAAGAGGTGAGAACAGGAGAAAGCAGGCCACCAGTGCGGGGAGAGGCCGCCCGCTTGTCAGCGAGCCCGGACCCGGGACGCGTGGGCAGCACTCACAGCCTGACACCCCAGACCCAGTCTTGCCGCGGCTCCTGTCAGCAACCCCGAGGCTGGGCGTGTGCTGACCACGGGCAAGGGACGACAGGACGTCCCTGCCAAAGGGGAGGAGAGAGGCCCCCAGCAGCGAGCAGGACAGAGGCCCTGGGTACAGTGACCTGCCTCCTGGGGGCATTTCATTCCAGTCCTCGCCCTGCCCAGCCGCAGCCCCAGGTGGTCCTTGCAAATCTACTGCTCAGACTCCTGGGCTTAAATTTCACAAGTGGGAATCCTTGAAAAACAAGGGTTTGTAAAGAGATCACAAGGTAAACACCTTGGACCAGGGGTCAGCAGACTTTCTGTGAGGGCCAGATAGTAAAGACTTCAGCCTCCGTGGGCCACGGGGTCTTTGCAACTACCCAACCCTGAGGTCATGTGCGGGAGGGCCACAGACAGCTCCTGCACACAGGGACGTGGCAGCTTTCCCGTCAGACTCTAGCACGTGAGCCATGGACTTGGCCAGGGCAGGATGCCCATGTTGAACAGCAGACTGACCCGCTGCGTCTTCTGCAGCATACGATCCTATCCAGTGGGATTTCCACCTCAGAAGTACATTTGCCACCTCGGGAAAGCCCACCTGGAAATTCCCCGCCTCCTGCTCTTTCTTCACTCTGTCCTTGCTCTCTCCAGATCTCTGAGCACAGGGAACATTTATAACAGGTGTTCTAACATCTTTGTCTGCTTTTCCCATCACTCTGTCATTTCCAGGTCTGTTAATGAATTTTTCTCCTATTTTTGGAGGGACATTTTCCCTCCAAAATGACTGCTTGTCTAGGGATTTTTTCCTGGATGCTGGACATTACATTTGACTGTGCTCAGCACTGAGTTCCGGGTTAGTTTAGATGCTTTTAAAGAGTGTTGGGCTTTGTTCCAGCAGGCAGGCAAATCACCTGCAGGTAAGTGATCATTGGGAGGCTTGTTGGAATGCTCTGGAGACTGGGGTTGGCTCAGCCCTGCTGCAGAGGTGGGCTCCTCTGGGGTCTCTACACCCATGTGTTCCATGAACTTTGCCCACTTTGGATGGTGACATTTCAATGGTCCAGAGCTTGGCAGCTCTCTGGGGTTGCTCCCAGAGTTTCTCCCCTTGTGGAGGACAACTGGCCTCTTGACAGATACCCATGGGAGCCTCCACTTCTGCCTTCCTCCACTATCTCCTCAACTGATGACAGCTTATGAGCTGTCAGTCGTAAGGAAGGAGAATGGAGAACTGAGGATGTCCATCTGTCCAGAGGGAATCTCCAGTTCCGTTCCAAGGACCACACCTCCATCAGTGGGCCTCACCCCGTCACATTAGTCCACAAGGTGGTGCTCAGCACAGTAGCCTCTTGGACATGCTTGTGGGGCCACCAGAGCCTTGCCTCGTGACACTGGCGAGAGGAGGTCACTCGTCTGCCCCCTGATCTCGCAGTCCTCGGGCATCGCCCGTGGGTGTGCCTTGAGCAGGTATCTCTGTTCTGCGAGCTTCTCTCCGGTGTCTGCAAACAGCTGCTCCCGTCTCTGCCCTGCCTCCTGGTGGAGTAGGACAGGACAGCTGTCCGGGAGCCACAGCAGGAGGAAGGTGCTGCTCCTTACCTGGCCACCTTGCACTGCAAGGCACTGACCTCAGCAGCCACCAAAGTCAGGCTTGGAACCCAGTGAAGGACCATCTGGCCAGATCCTTGGCATTTCATATGGGGAAAGGGAGACCAGGAGGGGCAGGGCAGGACCACTTGGCAGCTAGTGGCCATGTCTCTCCCTAGACCACACTCAGAGGCTGCCACCCGCATCCTCCCCCAGGCCTGGGCACCCTGGTCACAGCGATGACCTCAGTTTATTACTCCCTACCTCAACACACATACACACACACACACACACACATGTACTTAACAGCCATTTCCTACCCAGTGTGCCCAGGGTGGGGGCTGCCTCTGAGAACCTGTTCATACCAGCCTTCCTGGCAATACCTGGGCGGCGGTGCTAGGCCCAGAGCTCAGTGCAACCCCTTCCCCTCAGGCCACGAGGTCACCACAGGGGTTTAATGCCAACCCTCCAAGCCAGGCCCCAGCACATCATCCTGCCCACACCAGAGCTGCCAGGTCGTAACCCGGCAGGGCGCCAGGTTACCTTGGAAGCTGAATGCAGGCAACATCAGCCCCAGGCTCTGCTGAGCCCAGAGGTCAGACCTGCTGGGGTGGGAGGGGCTCCCAGCCTGCACTCGGCTGGAGTGCTCTTGGGTCCCAGGGCGGCACACACACCTGCCTCCTGCCAGCTGGGGTGACCACGCAGGAGGCAGAGTGACCTCCTCTCCTCAGCCTGGTCCCTCCTCCCTCCAGGTTTTACCAGCCTGTGGAAGCCACACACTGAGCAGACGCAGGTAGGGCGTGGGAGCCCCTGTAGGACAGGATGAGGAGCCATCAGGCCAGCCAGCGGCCAGCAGAGTGCTCACAGGCTCACTCCCTAGGGGACCATGACTCAAGTTGGTCCTGAGTGCTGCCAACACCCCAGACATGAGCGGCAAAGGCAAGACTGCGTGCAGGAGGGGACAACCCCTAACAATGTCCACGGCCTGATCCTGGAGCCGGATCACAAAGCAAAGGGGACTTTGCAGCTGGGACTAAGATCTTGAGGGGGAGGAGCCTGGGTGGAGCATGCCCTAGGGGCATCCTGGCCAGAGGGAGGAGAGTGGGACCCGGCACCGCAGACCAGGAGGTGAGTGGGGCTACAGCCGCAGGCAGGGCGACATCCGGAGCCCCAGGACCTGGAGACACGGCAAGGACCTTCCCTGGAGCTCAGCAGGACCCAGCTCTGCCACACCTGGAAATGAAACCCTAAGACCCCTCGGAACTTCTGGCCTCCAGAACAACAAGAGAAGAGACTAGCCCTGGACACCACTGCGCTTGGAGCCACGGCGGCCACAGGTCCATGTGTTCCCGCAGCTGAGGAGGCCGGCTGCGCCAGGTCAGTGTCCTCACCTAGCAAACACGAGGACGGGCCAAGGCATGGGCTGCTGAGAAAACTCCGCATCACCCTGGCAGTGCCTTGGAGCAGGGACAGGGACATGGCAGGCCAGAGCACGTCCTGGAAGCCCAAGTCACCCTGTAGCTGCTCTCCAGGGAGCACGTCCCCGTCACCTGCCACCTGCCACAAGCAGCTCTGCCCCCAAGGCTTGGGCCTGCTCCTTGGCCCTGCCCGCCTACGTCCCGAGCCACAGCCTCCACCCTGCTCAGCAGAGGCATCGGGCCCTGGACTCCGGCTTGCATGACAGGGCCAACAGAGCCCTGAGGACAAGGAGCAAGAGGAGGCGAGGCCCGGGTGCTATGGTGACGTGACGCCCTCCCTGGGCACGCAGGACCTGCACCTTGCCCACAGCAGGAGGGACACAAGAACAGCAGCGGAGACTGCCCACCCGGCCGCTCTCCCGCTCAGCCCAGGGCCAGGGAGGGGCTGCACGTGCTGAGACCTGAGGGTCCGGAGGCTGGCCCCCTGCCACCGCTCCAGATGAGGCTAAAGAGTCCCCAGCGACCACACGGGCCTAACACAGCCAAGTGACCATGACTGGCTGACCCTGGACTGGTGCGGGGGGGTCGCTTCTCCAAGCCTGAGCCAGGGACTGAGGAGGGGGACAGGAGAAACCGGTCTGGATTTGGAAAGAGTGCCCTACAGAACCAGGGCTCCTGCAAGAAGGAGCCACCTCGAAGGGCAGAGAGGCCAGTGGTTAAGGCTGCTGCCTTCACTGACCTCGAGTCCTGGGACAGCCTAGGAGACCCGCCGACACCATCATCACTCCTTGCAGGACCCTTGGGGACAATTTAAAGCCCAAGGTCATCACAAAGCAGGGCTGGGTTTCCAAACAGAAACCCCAGCGTCCCCACCCAGCTCCAGCTGACTCCCCCCGTGCCCTTCCTTCCCGGCTTGGCATTGTCCTCCCACTGCCCGTGCACACCGTCCTCTCCTGGTGACCTTGCCCATGTTGGGTTCCTAGATGCCACTGCACACAGATGGCTCCCAGCGGCCCCAGCCCAGACCTCCATCCACAGCTGCCAACTCCTCTGGGGCTTCCTACATCTCTGTGCCCTTTGAAGTGGACCTCCTTGAAGCCCCCTCTGGGGCAGCCACCCCAAATTCAGGTCCCTTTCATCCTTTCCCCTTCCTCAATCCAAAGAGAACCCCCTCCCACACAGAACCACCACCCTGGGGGGTCAGCAGGCCAGGGTCAGCATTTCTCCAAGAACCTCGCTGGGAGGCCAAAGCCTCACTGGAGCAAGAGGAGGGACAGGACTGGACTTTGAGTCATGCTGAGTCCTTGGGTCAAGAAGAGAAGAGCAAGCTGGGCGTGGTGGCACAGGCCTGTAATCCCAGCACTTGGGGAGGCTGAGACAGGAAGATCGTGAGTTCAAAGCAACTCAGTGAGACCTTGTCTCTAAATAAAACATGAAATAGGGCCCCAGAGTTCAATCCCCAGTACCAAAAAAAAAAAAGAGAGAGAAAAGCAGAGCGCCCGCAGGCCCCGCGACAAGCTGGCCTCTCCAGCTGACAACTCCACAGGCACTAGCGGGGCCTGCTGGCCTGCCCCCAGGCACTGTCCACTCATGAGTGAAGCAGGGACTCCTTCTCTCACGGGGCAGCTGGGATAGCAACAACCCCGTGACCACTACATCCCTGACAGCGGTTGGGCTGCAGCAGCCTTCCTGGGGCCAAGCCCCTGCTTCCCTTCACTCCAAGGCCAGAGGTCCCAAGTGCCTTTGTGGCCTTGCAGATCTATCTGCACCTACCTTCCCAGGCCGTGCTGTGGCTCTGAGGCCTGGGCCCCAGGGAAGGTGGGAGCCATCGCTGGAGAGTGTGCGTCCTCCCCCTGACTACTTGGGCTGCAGCCCTGCAGGCCAGCTCCCTGTGCCAGGGAGACAGCCTGCCACATGGCTCACTTGGGCTTGGTGATTGGGTCACTCCCACCGGGTGCGCGCAGCACTTGGCTGGTCACCCGCTCCGGGCCCACCGGCTTCCCGCTCTCTTTTGATGTCTGTAATCTGGCATTTTGGAGAGAATACAGTAAAGGCAATTTTCCTGCTGCAGTAAAACCAGTAAAGTGACCCTCTGATGGTTTTAATGAGATCTGCTCTATCTCTCCTGACTGAGCCGGCAGACGGTAACCCCCTGTGTGAGGTCAAAATAAATGTTGCTTGGCCCCAGCAGAACCAAGAGCCGTCGCCACGGAGCTCACCTAATCTGCTCCAGCCTCCGACAGGGTGATCAGAAGATACCTCGCAGGAAATTGTTTCCTCTCTTTGTAACCATAACAACAGATGAGAGCTAGTCCTGCTCAACTTTCCAGGCAAGAGTCTTTGTGTGCACACAACCAAACCTGAAGGGCAAGAGCAGGGACCAGGGCCGGACACCCGGGAGTTTCAGGGGAATCAGGGCATGAGGCTCCGGAGGGTCCTGTTTCTACCTGTCCCACCCGAGTGAACAAGGAAGCTTGGGATGTTCCAGAGGGTGGGCTGGAGGCAGGGTGGAAGGAAAAAAGGCCCCTGCAGGGCATCACCATGAGCTGTAGCAGCTGCCCAAACAGAACTTGACTGGCCACCTCCCCTGCCCAGAGCCTTCACAGGCCCTCACACCCAGGAGACGTCCAGAGGCTCTGCCACATGGCTCTGGGCATGCAGATCTGTGCCCAGAACTGCAGAGGCATTGCCAAGAGAGAGCCAAGAGCTCACTGAACAGAGGGTTGTCCCTCTGTTCACCAATGGGACAACTTCATGGCTGGAATGTTCCATCACCTCAGGTGGATTGTTAGACACAGCCTTGGTAGCAGACTTACATCAATTATAAAATGTACTTAGAAGTTCAAAAGATCCTGGGAGAGAAGCAGCAATCCTGGAGAGCAGGGCAAACTCATACTGCGTGATGCCAAGATGCTGCCAATACAGAGGTAGGCAGCGAGGCATCACCCAAGGGTTGGTGCACATGGTAGAACCAAGTCCAGTTGGAACTCCACCCTGGACAAAGGGTCAAAGGTGATTCAAGAACAGGTCTTCAATGAATGATGTGGAACAATTGAATGAATGTTCAGTGGAAATAATCCCTATCCCCTGACCCCTTCCTCACACCACATGCAAAAAATAATCGGAGATTGTTATGGTTTAGATGAGAGATGTCCCCTGAAGCTCGCGTGTGAGATAATGCAAGAAGATTTAGAGATGAAATGATTTGGTTATAAGAGCCTAAACCTTCTCAGTGTGCTAATCCCCTGATAGGGATTAACTGGGAGGTAACTGAAGGCAGATAGGGTGTGTCTGGGACAGGTGGGTTCCTGGAGGTATACCTTTGGGTTTTGTCTTGGTGAGTAGAGAGACCTCTCTCTCCCTCCCTCCCTCTCTCTCTCTCTCTCCTTCCTGGTGCCATATCCCCAGCTGCTTTCCTCTACCATACTCTTCTGCTGTGGTGTTCGATCTCACCCCAAGAAATGGAGGCAGCCATCTGTGGACTGTGGCCTTTGAAACCATGAGCCCCCTAATAAAATTTTCCTCCTCCAATTGTTCTTTTCAGGTCTTTTGTTTACAAAAGCAAAAAGCTGACTAAAACAGAAGTTGGTACCAGGAGCGGGGTCGTTGCTGTGACTAATCTGACCATATGGTTCAGAAGCTTTTGGAACTTTTTGGAATTTGTGGGAGGAATCTTGAGCAGTTTAGTGGTGCAAGCTGGAAAAGCTGTAGATGGTTGTAAGCAGAGCTTGATGGGTGATTCTGGTGGGAGCTCAGACCAGAATGCGATCTGACTGTGGAGAGTAGAGCGGGCTCACAAGGTCTCAGGGGGAGGACTCTATTAGGAACTGCACTAGAGGCCACTGGACGTATGTTCTGGTAAAAAGCTGTCTGCATTTTGCTGTGTCCTGGGACTTTCTGTGAGGCTGAATTTAAAGGTGATGGACTTCTTAATCTGATGGAAGAAATGTCTAGGCAGCATAGCAGTCAGGCAGAGGCATGGATATTGCTGGTGGCTTTTAGCCAAGTTTATTGTAATGATCAGGAGCAGAGAAAAGGCAGAAAGAGTTGAAAAACTTGCAGTTTGGTCAAAAAAACTTCATGAGTAAAATTGGGGCTAAAGAAGGTATGGTTGTTGAAGACATTACAGCCAATAAAGAAATGCCAAATACTCTATCCAGAGACAATAGGAAAGATGGCATCTCAGGAGTTGGCAAGAACAGACCTGTCTTGGGCTCAAGGGAGTAAGTAAAAACTCCTTTGAGAAGAGACCAGTGGGGCACTCTGCTTGCCCAGCAGGGCCTAGGAAGCTGTTTTACCATGCTTAGCCATGCAGGTGCTCAAAGGCGGCTGCAGCTGTGGTCCCAGGAGGTTTGGCTGCTGCTCCAGATGGTGGCAGACTTTGGAATCAACCAGATGGGGCTGGTTCTGCAGGAATGCAGGATGCTGGAGTTAGGGGGCCATGGAGGTTCCACCGAGATATCAAAGGAAGGCCTGGGAGGCCAGGCACAGGGCAGCGGGGTCAGAGCCTCTATGGGCAGCCTCTGACAGGGTGATGTGTGGAGATGCGAGGAGGAAGTCGGAGCTGCAGGGGAGACCCCCAAGATTAAGAACTGTCAGTGCGGGGGAACGTCCAGAGGACAGCTGCAGGAATCCAGACAAGGCAGGAGAGGGCCACTTGGGCCGCACCCAGCAAAGCCATGGGCAGGGCTACACAAGCCCTCTGGACAGGACATCACCACGCCCTGTGCCCCAGGTGCTGACGTGCAGCTACAGGACTCGTTCGCCCAGCTGGATCTGTCTTGCTTTGGTCCCAGCCCTTCATTCTGCGCCCCTGTTTCTCCCTTTCGGACTATAAATGTTACCTCTTTGCCTTTATATACTGGCTGCGTTGGGTGCATGGAACTTCCTTTGATTTTTACAGGGGCTCATGCTCAGTTTGTCCTGAGTCTCAGAGGAGACCTGGACCTGGACTTTAGGTAATGTTGGAAATGTTAAGACTATGGGGTCCCTTGGAAACAGACTGTTTTTTGCACTGTGAGATGAACATGGGCTTTTGGGGACTAGGGGCAAAATATTATGGTTTAGATATGAGGTATCCCCCAAAGGCTCATGTGAGACAATGCAAGAAGGCTTAGAGGTGTTACGACATCATTGAATTAATCCTCTGATAGGGATTGATTGGGTGGTAACTGCAGGAGGTAGGGTGTGCCTGGAGGAGGCGGATCCCTGGGGATGTGCCTTTGGGGTATAATATTGTCCCTGGAAGCGGGGCACAGTGGCGCAAGCCTGTAATCCCAGCACTTTGGGAGGCTGAGACAGGAGAATCGCGAGTTCAAAGCCAGCCTCAGCAATGGCGAGGCACTAAGCAAGTCAGTGAGACCCTGTCTCTACATAAAACACAAAATAGGGCTGGGGATGTGGCTCAGTGGCTGAGTGCCACTAAGTTCAATCTCCAGTACCAAAAAAATATATATATATTGTCCCTGATGATCAGAATGTGCTTTCTCCCCCTCCCTCTTTCCCTCCCTCCCCCCTCCCTGGTACCAGGTTCCTAGCCTCTTTCCTCCACCACTCTTCCCCCATGATGTCCTGCCTCACCTTGAGCCTGGAGGAATGGAGCCTGCTGTCTATGGACCGTGACCTGTAAAACCATGAGCCCCCAAATAAACATTTTCCTCCTCCAATTGTTCTTGTCATGTCTTTTGGTCACAGCAAAAAAAAAAGCTGACTGAAACAGAGATGGACACAGATCAAAATGTAAGGCAGACACTTTGAATGCACACAGGAGCAAGTCTTTGTGACATTGGACACAAAGGGCAGCAGCCAAGAAAAACAAAATGACAGAATTATGTCAGAATTTCATCAAAATTTAAAAGTTCAGGTCATCATGATGTTGTTAGCAAAATAAAAAAGGCATTTCACAGACCGGGAGAGGTGCACGCGCGCACACACACACGCACATACACACGCACATACACACGTCTGGACCATATAAAGAATCCTCACAAGTCAATAATAAAACACACAACCCAACTGAAATCTGCAAAAGGCTTGAACCGACACTTCATAAAAGAAGATGTGGAGGTGTCTGATGAGACTCCACTGTCACGTGGAAAGATGCTGAACATCAGCAGCATGGGGGACAGTGCTTTCACCCGCTGGGTTATGAACCCGAGGTTAGGTGGCTGTGGAGCTGGGCCTGCCGTGCCCTGCTGAGGGTGGAGGGGGTGGCTACCGAGACTTGTGATTTGATACAGGGCAAAATCCACCTGCTACCTACAGCCTCCGGAGGTATTTACCCAAGACATGTGTCTCCAAAAACACTGGCCCGAGAGTGTTCACAGCATGGCGATCACCCCCCAGCAAGTGCCCAGAGCCGCACCCACAGGGAAGGCTGCACCAGTGCGTGCAGCCCCCGCGAGAGTCAGCCAGAGGATGGACCTCAGGAGCCTGCACGGAGCCAAGACACCAGGGACGGCATGCGCTGCACAGTTCCACTTGCTTGAAGTTCTAGAACAGGAAAAACCAAAAGTGAGGAAACCAGAGCGGAAGTGTCCTGCGGGGCAGGTCGGCCAAGCCTCCTCCCGGGCAGTGCTCTGTGGCCTGCCCGACACTGGCTACTTGCCAGAACTCCCCAGCTTGGGCCCTAAGATCTGCGTGTCTCGGTTCACAGAAGATGCACTTCACAGAAAGCAGCCCTGCTCCAAAGCAAGAAGGTGACAGCGTGGTGGAGGGGCTGCTGTCCCTTGGCAGGTCGAGTGTGCCTGTGCCCCGCACCCCCAGCATCCTGGCGTGGGTCTCCACCCAGCGCCTGAGCTGCAGAGCTTGTTCAGCTGCACCAATGCCCTGCTTTGCTCCTGGCAGACGAGTGCTGCGCGGGGGTCAGTGGGACCTGAGTGTGGATCTGGGGTGAGGGACACACCCTCAGCTGAGCCTCCGTTCACTGCCTGCAACCTGGAACCACAGCATGCGTCCCTGATGGCCAGGATACCCCACCCGTGTCTAGCCACAGGAGATCTCCGTGAAGGGCAGCGGCCTGCAGCAAATCACTCTTGCCAGCCTCCCAGTGTACCCCGCGGCAGTGCCCATCTGGCTGGGCCAGGGCTGGGCAGGGCTGCCTCAGACAATACAGATGGGATCTCACTTCCAGGCCTAACCCTGACCAAATTCTGACCTTTTCCAAACATAGGGCTCCCTAGTGCCTGTAAAAGGGCCCTCCCCCTGGAGTCCCTGCCCGCTCCAGTGTCACCTGCCGCACTTCTGTCCTCCTGAGGACTGGCTCACACACATTTCCTCCCTCAGCCCCACCCCACTCCAGTCCTCTGCCTGTCCCAGAAGTCCCTGCATCTGGGCCTTGGCTGGGCCTGTCCCTCAGCGTTAGTGTCTGGTCTCTGAGAGCCACAAGGCATGTCTCAGTGGCAGTCAGCAGTTGGCAGAGAGTCCAGGCAGTGAGCTAGGGACCGACCCCTCTCCTTCTGCAGTGTTCCCATGACACCTCCTGACCACCCACCTCTTGGCTGGGATCCCCAGCCAGCTGGGAGCGAGACCCTGGCAGGGCTGGTGTAGACCCTCCCTGTCCCACCCCTGCTCCTGGGCCTGGGGACAGCTGGCTGGGCTGGATGAGGACAGGACACAGGCAATTTCCCCAGGAACAAATGGAGGGAAATTGCTCTAACAGGCGAACAGCCTCTGTTTCAAGCTAATTTCCACATAATAGAATCAAACTACTTCCTTTCCCGCCACTGTCTCCTCTGCATAATTTGACAAATTGCAACCACGATTTGATTCCGGGGCTTGAACGTGGGCTCGGATTCTTTTTCATTGTCGTGGACAAATGGGAGGGCATGGAAAGAACTGGCTGCTGCCACCCCCAGGAGAGGGCATGGTGGGACCCTCAGAGGCCTGGGACTCCAAGGCCACAGCCCACCTCCAGAGGCAGCGCCCTGTGGGCTGGGCAGGCGGCCAGCGGGCTGGGCGAGCTCTGCATTCCACCACCACTCCCGTGGGCAAGCCAAGGCCCATCTGGGAAGGGCTTCCATCCAGGGATTTGACGTACAATATGTCCTGTGGGGCTTGCCAGGGGGCTCCTGGCTCGGAGTGGGCTCCTGGCAAGGCCAGCCCCATGCCCAGCCAAGACGGAGCCTGTGCTTGTGCTGCCGCCTGGGCTGGGCTGGGGAGGAGCCGGCCTGGCCAGGAGAGCAGCTGGCGCCAGGCCCCAGCCCAGGAAGGCCGCAAGACCCTCACCTGCTCTCCAGCTCAACACACCCATCCTCTGTCCTGGGGCCCCCACCCCCGCCCTGCTCTGCCCTGAGGCTCCACCTGGTCCAAGGCCCAAGTCTCAGGAGGGCCTCCGACCTCTCCACCCGGGACTGGTGCACCTGCCCCTGCCCAGCACAGGTGAGTGTGCATGCCACGCAGTCCATGCAGCAGGCTGGGGCACTGAGACCCCAGCCAGAGGGCCGGGACAGATCCTAGCCTACAGGCTACTGTGTGAGTCAAGGGAGCAAATGGGAAACTGGTGTCACACAAGGATGATCCTTTCTACCTGTTAAAAGGTGGCCCTGAGATGAACATGCTTTTTTAACAATATTTATTTTCAAATCACACAAATACCCCCTGCAGGCTAAGCAGGCTCAGTATTTAAAGTGGGCATGCCCCCCCAACCTTCCCGGCCACCCAGCCACTGGCCTTCCCAGGTGAGTAACCCCTACGGAAGGTGAGTACTCACAGACACTACCAGCTGGGAGTTAGGGCAGGACCCATCTGTCTCTGCCTCTACCAGGCGCTAGTCCTCAGCACCCACATTCCCATAGATAAGCCAGACCCCTGACTCAGGAAACCTTCCATTCCAGTGTGTCCTCGCTGGTGGAGTCTGAGGCCACAGGCTTCACACACAGACCCTGCACAGGACAAGCCCCACACCCACTGCCTCCAGAGCTACTGTGCACAGCAGCACCAAGGCTGCCCGCGCCCCTCCCTGCCAAGAGAACCCAGGCAGGGACAAAGCATGGGCCTCTCTGACCCCTAGCTTCGCAGGCCAGGGACACCCGAGGAACGACGTGTCCACTGAGCTACCATCCAGGACAGACAGCGCTGAGGACATGGCTCTGTCCCCAAAACATCTATTGTGTCTTGAAGCAAAACAAACGTGTGGGAGCCAGGCACAAGGGCACACATCTGTAGCCCAGCACTTAGGGAGGCTGAGGCAGGAGAATCGTGAGTTCAAAGCCAGCCTCAGCAACGGCAAGGCGCTAAGCAACTCAGTGAGACCCTGTCTCTACATAAAACACAAAATAGGGCTGGGGATGTGGCTCAGTGGTCGAGTGCTCCTGAGTTCAATCCCCAGTACCAAAAAAAAAAAAAGTGTGTGCTCCAGCAGACATGCCAGAGTCCAGGGGAGCTCAGGCCCGAGGAAGAGACAGGGGGTAGAATTCTTTGGAAGGGCCCACAGCTGGACAGGGCTTGGGGACAGATGAGCAGGGGGTGGCCTGTGCTGGAGGCAGACCCACTGGGGAAGCAGGAAGAAGGAGTCTAGTTTCCCTGGGGACACTGCAGGACCCAGGGCACTGGATGTGAAAAAAAAGGTGACCCTGGCACAAGATCTGCTGACCCAAGTGGGCAGAAGCTCCATACTGTTCAAGAGACCCCTGCAGACAGCAGCAGTGTCCCTGGGCTCTCTGCAGCCCCAGGAGGACAGGGCTGGGGGTTCAGGCCCAAAGAGCCACCAATGTGTGGGCTCCTCCGGATCCCAGTCCCTCTTGGCTCCTGGACTCTGTTCACCCCAGACACACGGAGGCTGGCGGGCACCGGTGTGGGGCACAGCCTCAGCCCTGAGGGTCCCTGAGGGTCCTGCCTGCCAGGTGCTCAGAGAGGGGCTCAGAACACAGCCAATTGACGCAGCCCGAAAGGCCTGCCTGGCAGGTGCCCACACATGCGAGTCTTTACTTAAGACCAGGTGGGACGGGGCAGCCCCTGCAGCAGGAGAGGGGTTAACTCAGTCACGTGGCGGCTGGTGACAGCCTCACAAAAGATTTATTGATTTTTTTAAATAACAATATGTCACATTCTCTGCTGTGGGTATAGACCAATTATGTGTGCGGCCAACTGGATGGGGAGCTGCTGGCTGAGGCCAGACGCCAGCTCGCACTCCGACGCCAAGTGGGAACCGCTCTGCTGTGGTGACGCGCTGCACCCTGACACTTCTCACATGCGTCCACACGCACACCCTACAGGACTCCACATGGTCTCTTGTGAGCACCTGCTCTGTGCCAGGCACCCAGCAGGGACCGCAAGGCAATCAGACTCGTCACCATCTTTGCCAAACTTGGGCTGCAGCCCAGGAAGCAAGATGGCTGGTCCCGTGGGCTCTACTTCAAGGATGTCCAGCAGGCATCCACCATCAAACGTGTGGTGGTGTGTGTGGCTGGAGGCTGGGAAGGACAGAGGGCTCAACCTGGGCATCCGACAGCAAGTGGGAGACTGAGGCAGGACGGAGCCCAGAGAGTCTCAGGAAGATGACGGGGGTATGAAGCCCAAGGGACAGAGTGAGGAGCTGAGGAAGGGTGCCCAGGGCTGGACCACCCAGATCACGGGGTCTCGCTAACCCCTGGAGGCTTTGAGCAGAGGACACTTCACCAAAGGAGCGTTTCCAAAGCCCCGCCTGGCCCATGTGTCCATCAGAGGGTGAGCACACAGGGTCCAGCCATGACCAGGACACTGTGCAGCTTCCGAAGGAGAAAGATCAATGTACGCACCCAGCTGGGCCTCGACGTCGCGCTGAAGGAGGCAAGCCCAAGGCAGGGCCACCTGTCACGCGATTCCACTTCCTGAACATCTGGCAGGGCAAACCCACACACAGAAGATGGCGTGTGGGACGCGTCTCGGGACAAGTGCTAGTTGCCCCAGGTTACCAGTGTGCTAAATGCCCCTGCAGGTGCCCTCCCAGGACGCACCCACGGCTCGCGGATTCACCTCCAGGAGGAGGAGCGAGGACGGTGGTGGTGCAGTGGTCGGTCCCCTGGCTGTGCAAGATGAGGCTTCAGGGAGCCACGTAGAATCGGGAAGCCCAGTGACAGGCTCCAGCCCTGGCTCAGGCCGCCGGTGACCCACGACAGTAAGTCCTGTGAGAAGGACTGTGGGGTGGGGGGAGTGGATGGGAATGGTGTGTTTTTAGGAAGAGAAAATTCCAGCATGGCTCGGGGGAGTGGGGGAGGAGGGGGAGGCTGGGCCTATTTTCTGGTGTAGGTTCCAGTGCACACGCGGGGCCCTTTACTCAGTACTCTTTACTCAGGCTGCCCAGCGCTGGGATGCGCCGAGCTGTACGATGCACATGTTGGGTCTGGGCCCCCTGGCAAGGGGGCACTGAAGGGGACAGAGCTTGGCTCCGGCCAGAGCAGTGCATGGAGGACTCGAGGCGGCCGGGGGGCTGCTTGCTGCAGCTGTAGGCTGGGGGCAGTTTTTTTCATACAACGCCACGTGCTCCTGTGCCAGGAAGCGAGACAAAGGGGGCACACGGGGGAGCCCAGCACCTCTCCCCTCGCCCTCTTCTTCCTCCTTGGGGGGCTTAGGCTAACTCGGGGTCTCCGCTCTCCTTGAATCCTGGCCCATGTGAACCTAGAGCCGCACCCAGAGCGGGCGCTTTGTCCTTGTTGCTGGATATTTGGTTTCTAAAACAGGGCCCTGGGGGGACACGGAGCTGAGTATTAAACCCCTTGGGACCTTCTCCAGTGCCACTGTGCTTTTGTCTCCCTGTCTCCGTCCCCCAGGGGACATCTGGGCAGCCCCAGGCCACCGTTACCTCTTGGGGATGGTCAGGGTCAGTTTAAGTCACAAGCAGAGCCCCTTTGGAGAGTCGATTGCCAAGTTCCTGCTGAGAACCAGATACCCGGGCTTACATAAGGCAGATCCTCTCCCACAGCCAGAGCTGCAGCCCCTGCCCGCCTGCCCAGAGCCACTCATCTGTCCTTGGAGACCCTGTGCCTCCAGAGGAGGTCCTCAGGGTCAGAGCATATGCTCCTGGCTGCTGCCTCCCTGGTGCGGCCACATCCAGTGTGGGCATCACCCACATGGCTAGCACTGCCCTGGGAGGGATGGGCAGGTCCCAGGACCCTGGTCTCCCAAACCCCGACACAGCTGGGTGAGCCCAGTGGGCCCACCTGCACTTGGGCTGTGAAGGCAGCCTTGCCCACCCCTCACCAAGGAGCCTAGGACCCCTGCTCCCACCGTAGAAGGGCCCGGCCCCCTCTTCTGGTGTCTCCCTGCTCCCATACCCGCAGCGAGCGACTCTGCAGAGCCTGAAAGCAGTTTCCACACTTCCTTTGAAAATCCACATTTGCTCTGTCTCGCCGCCCATGTGGCTGTCTCGCGTCTGCAGAATGTCAGCGTCTCCGTGGGAACTTTGAGAGCAACATCCTGTTTACACAGCACTTTGGAACCCGGCATCTTGCCCTAGCAGGACCAAGCCTATAGCTGTTTGCCAGACAGCTTATGCCATGGGGACGCTGCTCCTGGGCCCAGGAGCTGTGCCCTGACCCTTTAGATAGACGGGTTAGCCTCCGCAGGGTCTCTGGGTCGCCCTCTGCTCCTTTGTGTGGGTCTCTGCTGGAGGAGGGAGGCCAGGTCCTCATGAGTCCCCTGGGGCCTCCTGGACCTCGGCAGTTGTCACAGCCACAGCTCTTGCCGCTCGTCCCCAGTCCACCTGCCGTCCCCTCAGTAGGGACTTCCTTAGCACTGCCACTGTGCTCCTCCGCCCCACCGTGGCTCCCCATCTACCGTGGCCTGCCGGCTCCTGGGGCCCCAGTCTGTGGTGGTGGAAACCTCCAGCTCCCACACACACCACATCCTCTTGGCATCAGAGAGGAGGGGGTTCTGACCTTTACAGACTGGCCAGGCCCTGGGCCAGGATCTGGGGACGAGAGATGCATCTGGCCCAGTGCCACCCTCAGAATGTTCACATCATGGGGTGGCAAGAGATGAGCAGGGGAGGTGCACTGCGTGGCGGGGGACAGGAAGCCCTGAGGAGGTTCCTGCCTCAGCTGGCCTCCAGGAAGGCTTCCTGGGGGAGGCAGCACATGGGGACAGAGCCAGAGGTCTGGTAACTAGAGATCCTCACCGGCTGCAGGGAGGACCTGCTCCCTGGGGAGACATGACCATCACCTGTCACTCACTCGTTCACCCAGTCCTTGCGGCTGCATGCTGGCCAGGTGCCGGCTCCTGCAGACACCGGCATAGTTGTTTTGCAGCCGGCCAACATCTGAATACAAGCTGCAAACCACCAGCACCCAGGCAACTGTGAGCCACAGACGGAGCTGCAACTTCCATGTCAAGGACTCTGAACTCGAAGGGAGTGATCATAATGACTACCAGCCTCCATGCCACGGGGCCTGAGCGCCACACACCGTTCTGAGCTCCGTTTTGCCATCTTCCCGGATCTACTGCCTTTCTCAGACAAAAGGGCCTTGGCTCTCAGCCCAGGGTCTCCTCCAGGAGGAGGGCCTCCATCTCCCCTCTGTACAGGGAGGACATGCTGCCTGCCTCCAGGGGCCCCAGCTCTTTGGCTCCAGGGCATGGCAGAGCTGGCATGGCTGAGCTCGGGGGTGTGCCACACATCTTTCTCCCATGTGGGAGAGGTTTCAGCTGTGGACATAGAACAGCCCAGGATCCTCCTAAAAACCCATAACCCCAGCCTAATCATGGAAAAGCACCAGACCAAGCCCCATGGACAGACTGTCTAAAGAATACCCAAGCAGCCCCCCAAAGCACCAAGGCCATCAAAAGCAGGGAAAGTCTGGGAAACTATCACAGCCAAGAAGAGCCAAGGGGAGAGGCAAACGTCATGTGGGGTCCCCAGACAGGAAGTAGACACCAGGTACACGAGGAAATAAATACAGTGAAGACGCTAGTTAGTGATGTACCCACACTAGTCCGTCAGCTGTAACAGACGCTCCACAACGAGATGTCAATGGAGGGAAAATTGGGCATGGGGTGTGTGGGGCAGGTCCACTGATGAGCAGCCCCAGGGGAGGACGATCCCCTGCGTGGAGGACAGCAGGGATCACCACCACGCCACCACACGGAACAGGAGTCCAGACACACCTGCCCGTGTCCTGGGCGGCAGAGTCAGGGAGACACACACTGCATACAGTCAGGAGGCAAGGGACAGAAGCCTGGGGTCCAATGGGAGCTGCAGAAGCACTGCCATGTGGGTGGAGTCTCACTGGGCGTGCCCGGCTGGAGCACCCAGAAGGCTGCTGGGGTTGCACACTTGGGAGCACAGGACTCACTGGGCTGGAGGTCTGAGGGATGTTCTGCACCCCAAGGAGAGGACCAAAGCCGGGGACCCAGGCAGCTCCTCCCCATCTCAGACACAGTGGGGCCAGCACGTCCTGCACTTGTCCTTGAGAACTGTGAGCAAGAACTGGGAGGAGCGGTGAGTCCAAGGCCGCCCCGAGAGCTGCACCGTGGTGGACACGGGAACTCTGCATTCTGACTTTTTTCCCTTTGTAAATCTAACTCTGTTCTAACTAACATGCTTATCTCACCATCAAAGCACAGGTTTTACCTCTGCAGGTTGCTGGGCTACAGCACCCGTTGGAGTCACTGTCTTGCCAAGTGTATCACTGCATGGGGAAAGACGGGGTCCTGGAGCCTGGGACGAGGACCCAGGTAAAACTGATGCTCTGATCCCAGCGTCCCCAGGACTCCTTGCCTTGGCCAGCAGCTTGTCCTCCTGAGTCTAAGACCACACTCACTCACCTGGTGCCCTGCAGGAACCCAAGCAGGCCAGGGCAGCTCAGGAAAGGGGTGTGACCCTCCCAGATTCCGCATCACCACAGCCCACGTAGGCCAGATGACCCGTGCTCCTGGGGGACAGTGTGGGGGACAGACCCGGGGGGATTGTGTCAATAGCGACTCCTCCCGGAGCGGAACACGCCACTCCGTGCCTGTGGGCCTGGTTTCTCATGGGGAAGGCACCATGCGCACGCGCTGCTCTTTGGAAGAGAACTGGTGAGGTTTTTCCCTTGACTTCTGTTTTCCACTTGGTAACACCCTGGGCCTGGAGGTTCTGCCTGCTGGTCGGCTTCTGCCTGGCTCAAGTGTGTGGGGTCCCCGGCTGGGATCTCCGTCTACAGTTCTTGGGCTGTTCAGGCCCTGCCTGTCCAGCTCAGGATGTGGGAGCAGTGTACAGGTCAGGTTCTCAGAGAGTCACAGAAATGGAAGCTAGCCTCACTGAGCCAGGGAGAGGACTGCCGCCCAGGGCTGCAGGCCTGGGAGGTGGGCTGGCCCTTTGCTCTCGTCCCTGGAGCAGCTCAGGTCTGTCTGCATCTGCTCCACGGGCTCCCCGGCCTGCTTCCTCGTGTCTCCCTGACCATGAACCAGTCTCCCTAGGGCTTCTGTCCTATGCCAGCAAAGTCCTGGAGGCTGGGCTAGGGACCTGGTTCCTTGACCCATGGTCTCCAAGCCCCTGCCTCTCGTAGGATAGCAGCGCTGCACCCTACCAGTGCCTCCCAGTCATGGGTCTACGGCAGGCTGAGTCTCCCCCGGGGGCAGGTTCCCTGTGCCAACACTGAGAGTCGTGATCCTGGGATGGCCTACGTACCCAGGACCCAGTGGTCCCTCTTTCTTGGCTCTCTTCTCCCCTCTAGCGCCATCGCTTGCTCATGGACACTATCCCACCTTGACAGGTTGGCCTTTTAGGGCAGCAGGAACACACAGCTTGCCAGCAGCCTGTCCCCTTCTATGACTGAGATTGCTCCAGTCTCCTCTGGGTCTTGGCAAGTTAGGACAAGGGTCTGGCCATCACTTATGGAACTGGGTGTTCATGAGGTGCACTAGCCTGAAAGCCACCCTGTGCTCAAACAGGTGGCCCAGGGTCTTTCCACCTACCCCAATCCTCCCAAACCAGAGCTGCTGTGGCTCCACATGTGGACTTGACCCTGTGCCTGCCTCGCCCTGCCGTCACTGCCAGGCACGCATTCCATGCCCACAGATGCCACTGGTCCCCTTGGAGCCTATTTGGCTTCCCAGTGACTGGCCCAGGCTGCAGAGGCACTTGAGAGAGGACAGATGGACCCACCCGAGCCCACTTGCTGCTCCCTGGCCACGGGCATGCTGCCCTGCTGCCTGGAGGGCTGGACACACCCAGAGACACAACATGCCTGGCACCTGCACACAGCCCGTCGCCAGCTCTGCTCTCCTCCACTCAGGCCCTGCCTCTCAAGGTGGCCCAGGTGATGCACTGGGGAACCTGCTACCCCTACAGCAGACTCTGGGGTCCCAGAGCCAGAGACTCACCAGGCTGGCAACGGCAAGGCCAGAGTCCCCCCCCCCATGCCCTCCCTCTCACCCCTGCCAGCCGCTCACTCCCTGTGGCAGGTGGGCAGGTGGGTGGCCCCACGCCTGTGGGGCTTCTGCTCTCTGGCTGGGCTCTCCACTCAGCCCTCCTGGACAGGCCTCTCTCAGGCTCCCGCTGGTGACCAGCTCGGCAGGGTCTCCCGGCTGGGAGATCAGCTGGCAGGGGAGCTGTTCCCAGAGGAAGGCAGACTCTGCGCTGACGTCAGTCACAGAAACACTCAGATAGCTTCAAGCTGTTGGTTCAGACAGCCGAGTTCTCCAGAAAACAAACAAACACAGGCTTGAAAGGCCGCCCACGGGGCCTCCGCAGAGCCAACCGAGCTGCCACGGGTGTGGCGGCCGCTCTGCAGGCTCCTGGGTGGCAGGGCTGGCACCTGCAGGTGGGAGGCCCTGGCCCCCAAGCAAGCTGGACCTGCACTCCTGCCCACCCCACCTGCCTTCACGGGAGACACTGGGCGGTGGCTCCGGGACCCAGAGCGGGGCCAGCTCCAGAACAGTCACCTGGATGAGCCCCACGCCCAGGGGACCCAGGGCTGCTCTGGGCGCTCCTGGGGGTTCTGTGCAGGAACCCTGGTGTCCTCTGGTGGAGGTGTGCTTGCTGGGAAGCCAGCCCTGCAGCTCCTCCCAGGGCAAAGGGGCCCGCTCTGCCCATCATTCCTCAGCTAATGCCCAGAGACATGGAGCCAGTCCACCCAGTCCTGGACAGGAGATCTGCGGCCAAAGAAGCCGCCCAACAGTCCTTGGCAGCGACGGAAGGACCTGTGGGTCTCTCCGGCAGGGAGCGGGCATCAGCAGCCGAGGCAGAGCCCATAAGCAGACTGCTCTGGCCTCAGGGCAGCGTAAGAGCCCACGGCCCGTGCAGGGAGGCTCGCCCACCGTGGCTGTGTGGCTTGAAGCGCTGGAGAGAAGCGTGGCGGCACATCCACCCAGGAACTGAACTCGCGGCCCACCGACGTTTGCATGAAAGTGGGGAAAGGAGGATGTGTCCAGATCTGCTTACAATGGTGTAAAGAAACTCCTGAAGACATCTGAGAGCTTTACCGCAGTGGCCACTGGCTGGCCACCCAGGGACCATCACCCGGAAACACCCCTCCACGAGCCACCATCAACTTCCCACCCTCGCTGGAAAGGACAGACACAGCCAGAAGTCCCTGAGAAGCCACCGGCGCCTGCCGGCACCACCAGCAGACAGCCACTCCTGCTATAACCAGGCAGAAAGAAACCCCCGATCCACACACTTCAAAAAATGAAATAAGAGATATAAGGCTGGTGACGAACTTCCTCCACCAGAGGAATGACCCTAGGAAATCCAAGGAGATTTAGACACAAAGGTTTCTATCCATCTGATCCCCAAAGAGGAAAAAGATTTCCAAGAAGAGGTTACGAGGTAACAGAAGCTGTGAGCCCCAGAACCCTGGAAGGAGCCGGAGTGGAGAACGTGCTCAGGAGAGCATCGTCACCCCAACAGGGGGAAAAGACACTCCTCTGGGGACGCGGCACGTGCGAAAACCCACCAAGCAAGTCGGAAACAAGTGCAGAGCAGTACAGGGTGTCAGGTGCAGAACTCAACCCAAGGGACCTCACCCGAGCGCCCTGGATACTCCTGGGCAAGAAAGCCAAGCAAGGCCAGGAGACAGCACTCAGCTCCATCCAAATGCACGGCCTTGAGCTGGCTCTGCCGTCCAGAGAGCGCAAACCCCACGGGCTGGGACAGCTGCAGGCTGATCCCAATTTGGGGGACATAGAAATAGTCCTAAGGATGCCTGCTGCTAAGTGCCAAGAGAAAAATACACTAAGACCCAAGGATTTCATATCCAACAGGCCAGCCCTAAAGTGTGAGTAGGAACAGAAGCTCCCCATGCACCCAGCACACAGGGAGGAATGGCCAGACCCTGCTGCCTGGGCTCCCACTGTCACCCAGCAAGTGTCCCCAGCACCCTCTTCTGCTCTCATGACTGTCCTGACCCCGAGGGGAAGTGCTACCTGGATACTGTGAGGTAGGGGAGGGAACAGGAATGTGGCTGGGGTACTGGATGGAGTGTCCATGGGACTGGGCGAAGTCCACACCTCCGCAGCAAAACCCTGTCCTCAGAACAAATGGCAAGCCGACGTCAGAAGAGCTAGGGATGCAGGTAAGGGGAACATGGAGCTCCTCTCATCAGTTTTGTTTTTGCAACTTTCTGTCAAGTTTGAAATTATTTCCAAATTTTAAGAAAAGAGGAAGCCAAGTACTCCAGGTCAGACAACCTTCTGTAGGGTGTGTAACAACTAGGGGTGACGAAAACCCAAGCAACCCAGGGCGGTGTGGAAACAGGCTTCAAAGATGCAGAGATCACAAAAGCCTGGGACATGCTTCAAAGTCAACAAAGTGTCAAGCTGGGTCAAGTGACAGTAGAGACCACCAAGTGAGGAACAGAAGTTAAAGCTGTGAATGCCGAAAATATGTAAAAAAAGATTCGATTATTAAAATTAAAGACGGGGGGCGGGATCAGGAATCAACGATAACTTCTGAGCTTGAGACATCTGCTTTCAGAAAGCACTAGAGCCGGAACCTGCCAGAGCTTCCGCAGGGTCCCCAGGCCACTTCCCACAAAGTGGTGGGATTTCCATCCTGAGCATTTCCTCAAATTCCACTTTGGTTTGTCTGCATCGTGCTTTTCCTGATCAATGATTCTAAAGTCACCTCCATCCTTATGTCACTGTGTCTGTTTCTCCAGCTCCGCCATGTCCTTGTGGAGAAAGTCCTTCATGATGGTAAACGGGGTTGGTTACCCACAGGGGGAGCGAGGAGCATGTTTGTAAATTCCTCTTAGTTTCCTGTGCTACTTAATTTTAATGTGCAGACAGCAAATCTTTCTTACAAAAACAAAATCATTATTCTTTTTAAATTGTATACATTTACTTATTTTGGGTGCTGGGGAGTAGAACCCAGGGCCTTGCATATGCTAAGCATAGGCTCTGCTGCGGAGCTGCACCCCAGCCTCAGTTGATTCTTAGTGCGAAGGGTGAGGAGAGGCTTGTCGCCCTGCACCACTTGCCTGAGATCTGGACACTGCTGAGCTTCGCCACGTCTGCAGAGCTTTTCCTGCACAACCTTGGTGGCCACCTGGATTCCTGCTGAGGCTAGAGGGATTCACCCCTGACCCTGAGCTGCTCCAGAACTCCTGCACTCAATCCTGTGGCTTCTCAGCAGAAAGAAAGTCAGGCGTGGGCTTTTGCAACTGGAATGAATGCATGTGGGCAGCTGGATCAGGGATGGCTTCAGCCACGTAGGAGATGAGGTGTGTGTCCTGAACACAGGATTCTAGACAGAGCTTTGAGTGGCTCTCACAACTTTGAGTGGTTGTAAAGTCTTCATGTTTCACACAAAATGACTCCTCGGGCTCCATGAGGGAGGCTGCCCACCCCCAGGTTCGCTGCTGCTGCGAGCATGTCGTCATATTGTTTAAAGCAGACTTTATACTTTTAATAGTTTTAGATTGACGGCAAGGTTGAGAGGGCAGAACAGAGGCCCCAGGGGACCCCACAGGTGTCCCTATTATTAAAGTCTTACAATTAGTCCTATAGATTTATCCCTATGGATGAACCACCACCGATACATCAGTGTCAACTGAAGTTCTACATTTCATTCAGACTTTCTCCCTGCTGTCTCTTGTGTGTCCCAGAATCCTGTCCAGGACCCAAGGCATAAGATACATGACGATGGGCCTATGGTGATGTCAGTAACACGTGCAGAAGAGATAATCTCCCCGCAGAAGACTCCAGATAACCGGGGTGGGTCAAGGAGGAGAATCTCAGACTCTCGTTCCCCATTTGGCCACCATGTCTCTTTAGGCTCCACTGGGCTGTGACAGTTTTGCAGATGTTCCTTGCTTTGGGTGACCTTGATGGCCCTAAAGGGTACAGGTCAGAAATCTTGAGGACACCCTCTGACAGAATCATCTGGCAGTGTCCCAGGACCAACTGGCACTGTGAGTTGGGAACGGCCAGAAGCATCGCTGTCAGTTACCACATCACATCAAGGACTGATCTCTCGGCGTTGTCTGGACCACCTGGCTGGTCTGCACAGGGCAGTCACGCCCCACAGCGCCACGCAGGACTTCACGGCCCCCAGGCCACACTTAGGGAAAGGCTGTCTGTGGTCCTCTTCCTTGGGAAGCGCCTCTCCATAAAGTCGCGTTCTGCTGGAGAGCTGCCTCTTTCCTCAGCCAGGTTTCTCTCCCGTTTATCCGCACACTGTGGGTCCCTGGGTATGTGCTTCAGACCCTGGGTGAGAATCCAGCATTGTTGTCACTCGAGTTGTTCCAGCTCTGGACGCGGGGTCCTTTCATGTGACCCCTGAAGCCTTCTGACAAGCCCTTCCAGGCAGGAGTTGGGTCTCCCAGCAATGGTTGCTACAGGTCCTCCTCGAGTATTTCTCACCTGCTGACAGCCACACCTCCAAGGAACACTTCCCTGGAGAGCAGCGGAGCCAGGTCCAGGCACCCAGTGTGGTAACTACTGGACACTGTGGCCCAGGGCCTCATGGCCAGCCATCAGAGGGGCCTGCCAATCACACACATGTGCATCTGTCAGTGTGTTGGTCGTGGTCAGGCGTGACCCCATCATGCTGAGCCACCCATCACCCCACACGGGACACGCAGTCCCTTTTCTTGTTTATTATAAATTGCCACCATGAGAAGCCTGACTCCGGACCACAGGCCATTTCTCTATCATCCAGCCCCAGGGTACATATGGCCTGGGGCCAGGCTGCGAATCCAACTCCTGGGAAGCCCTTCATCAACCAAGGTGCTATGCTCCCGGGAAGTCCCTTCTGCCTTCACTCCTACAAGGCATCCTGTTTCCAAAGTGACCCAGGAAGCCCCTCACCCTGCAGTGAGGATGCTGGCTGCAGTCATGGTGCAGTTAGATTCTACAGTCGCAGCCAGTGACGCTTCCTGCTAAATCCTCTAGACATTGGGTCACTGCAAGCTGCTGAGGTCTGTGTGTCTGAAGACCTCACTACAATGTCATGGCCCTCACCACAGGAGAGCTCCGCTGCCTGCCTTCCCATCCACCCCTCCCCCCTGCAGCCCCAGAATCCCCCAACCCCCTGAATCCCTCCCCCAACCCTGGAATCCCCCCAACTCTGGAAGCTGCTCTTTCCAGAATGCCGCGAGTGGGCATCGCCTGGTAGGCAGTCTCTCCAGCCTGGCCTCTCTTAGGAAGCTGGTTTGAGACTCCTGTGTCAGTTTGGCCTGACAGCTGGCTGTCTTTCACTGCGGGACACGCCTGTGCCCACTGTCTGTCCCCTGCTGGGGGACACCTGGTTGCTTCCGGTTTGCGTGATCGTGGAGACAGCTGCTGTGAACACTTCCGTGCACGTTTTCGTGTTCACACAAGTTTTCAATTCAGCTGGATGAATGCCAAGGAGCATGATGCTGGATCTCCGGTGAGGGTTCCTCCAATCTCACCTGTGTGTGGTGGCATCTCATTGTTTGAATTCGCAGTTCAGGAGAGGAAAGGCCTCGCATATCTTTTCATATGCTTATTTGCCATCTGTCTTTCTTCTTTCCTGGGCTGTCTCTTCAGATCTTTTCCATTGTTAATCAGGATGTTTGTTTTCTTGTTGCTGAGTCCTGATATTTCTTTGTATATTTTGGACAAAAGTTGAGAGACTGAATGTAAAAATGGACAGAGCACTACGGAAACAGAACTCTGGCCCCCACCTGCGGCAAGCCACCCTGGACAGCAGCCTCCGAAGCTGGCCTGCTGGACACTGGAGCTGCAGAAGCCAGGCCACAGACTGCAGCAGGCAGCCCAATGGCCAGCCCTTGTGACGGCGGCATCCCTAACTCCTGCCCCACTTCCTGCTCAGCCTAACCAGAGGATGCGGAGTGGACCCCTCCCTGGGTCAGCAGCCCTGTCCGGGCAACCCGAGCCTCTCCTTTATGTGATGCCCTGCACAATTTCAGTGCAGGGCAACTTACCATTTTCTCTCAGGGATCGTGATTTTGTGTCAAGAGGCTCATTGCTGAACCCAAGATCCGTTTGAGGCTCAGCTACGCTGTGTTCCTGTAGTTCCGTGGTTTTGCATTTTCTGTCAGCTGCTGGGAAGAGCCCCCACCCCGCTCCCCACCCTCCACCCCTTCACCCTGCTTTGGGGCCTGTGGCTGCCTGAGTTTGTGCGAGTCTATTTCTGGGATCTCTACTCTGTTCCATTTATAAATGTTATACTTTGTTGGGTTTGATTCATGTTTCTCGAGGATTTTTGCATCTATGTTCTTGGGAGATTGGGGTCTGGTTTTCCTCGCTGCTGTCTGGCGTGGGATCTGGTGGGGGGGCCACATAGAGTGAGTCCCCTCTGCTCGGCTTTCTGCAGCGGGTGTAGGGACGCACCGCTTCTCCCTGAACTGGCTGGCAGAGCTGACCCGCGGAATGCCTGGACCTGGCGGGCCTCCCAGGGGTGACCCCTCGCGGACTCGATCTCTTCAACACAGGAATCCCCTTTGCCACCATCTCCCTTCCCACACTCAGTTACCCACAGTCAATTGTAGTTTTAAAATATTAAATGGAAAATTCTGGAAATAAATAGCTCATAAGTTTAAAGTGTGTGTCATTCTGAGCACCATGGAAGCAGCCTCACGCCCCCTGCTGTCCTGCCCAGGGTGGGAAGTGCTTCTTTGTCCAGTGTGTCCACACCACATACATCGCCTGCCCATTATGGCTCATGGCCAGGCCACCTGGAGCAGGCACTCCTCCTCCTGACACATCCTCAGAAGGGCCGTCGCTGATGCTAGGCCAGATGCCACCATTCGCCTTGCCTTATCTCACCATGTAGCCAACGTCTCATGTCACCACAGGTGATCCCAGAACAGCGAGACCTGGAGAGGAGCCAGGGCCACTCGGGGGCTTTGCCCTTGGGGCAGAATCTCACTGCACCTCCAAGCAGCTCGTGAGGATGGGGAGGCACAGAGCCGCAGCCCCACCACGGCCAGGCTTCCCTGGGGGCTTGGCATGGGGATGACCGCCGGGACCTAGGCCTGTCGTGTGACCTGTTTCTCCTGGTGCAAGCCTTTAAACCTGTGTCTTTTAAGGAATTGGCTGTTTCCTCTGAGTTTTCAAATTCGAGGGCACAGCGCTGCTCATGGGCTCCTTCCTCGTCCTTCCTGAGGGCCCAGGAGCAGGGGCGGAGCGGGCTGGCTCAGCCACCTGGGCCTGGACCAGAGCCGTGGGCAGCGGCCCAGCAGAGGTGAGGGGAAGCCTTGCCCGTCTCACGGGGACACGCTTGGCCTCACCTGGTTGCTGGCTGTGTGTTATTTCTGACCCTGGGCCTCCCTGAATCGAAGCAGCTTCTGGCACGGAGTCCGGGTAAGACCCCCTCCCAGTCAGCTGCATGCAGATCCAGACCCACTACGGGGTCCTGGGTCCCAGCACTCTGTGCACTTGGAACAGAACTGTCCCCAGAGCGCGGAAACCAGGGCCCTGGGCAGATGGCAGGGCTCCTGTGTCCACCACAGCAGCGGGGCCAGAGGGCCAGCTGCACTTCACTGGGGTCCCTGGCCCATGGCAGGAGGCGGTCACACAAGACCAAGGGACACTGCAGCCATGCCTGGCAGGAGTGACTGGAGCTTGGGGACAGGGCCTCTCACCGTGGGCCCATGCCACCAGGACCTGTGAAGCTGCGCCCCTCACCAGGGGCACCTGGCTCTGCAGTGCCGCCCCCGAGAGGTCAGCACTACTCACCCTGTGCTGGAGAGGGAAGGGCCAGGCAGCCTGAGGCCCAGGAGAGGAAGGTGTCCAGCATGGATGTCTTCACTGACACCGTGGTTGTCAATAGATCAGCCTCGGGGAGGGAAGCTGTGGCTGGAGTGCTCACGTGGGGCTTGAACACGTCAGAAGGAACCAGGACATGCTCTGGAGTGCCTCAGTGCAGCCAGGTGAGCAGTACCCTCCAACAGGTTTATCCACCTGAGAAGCCCAGCAGCACAGTAGCTTCAGGCACGGCTGAATTCAGGCACACCCTGCTCTGCCACCAATGTGCCCCACCCCTCTTCCCTGCGGGGGCACTTCCTCAGGCTTCCATTCAGGTGGAAAGGGCTCCTGCCCTGTCTTCCCAGCCCAGCAGCCCCAGGGGAGGAAGCGCCTCAGTGACCTCTGTCTGTCCATCTCCCTCTCCCGTAGTGCAGGGCCCCAGTGCCCAGGCACCCAGCTCCTAGCGTAACAGGAGCCACACAGCAAGGGCCACTGCCTGGCTTTAGAAGAAGGACACCCCACCCACGCAGCCCAGCGGGCCAGAGGTGAGAACCCAGGGTGTCTGCCCTGCCTGTAGACAGGCTGTTTCCTTTAAAAGGATCCTTGGCATGTGCCTGAGGACTGAGGGGCCCACCCTGTCCCCATGACTGCTGGCTGCCCTGCCCTCTGCCTGCCTCTTGGTTCCCACCTCCCCTGACCCGAGGACTCATCCTGCCCCCCTGCAGGACCTGCCAGTGGGAATCTGACGGGTTTCCCACCGTGGTGCTGGACCAAGTCAGCACCTCCATCGAGGAACCAGGGGCTGTTCCAGGCGGGGACCCAGGAACACGGGGACGGCGGGTGGGGCTCCCAGCGATGGCCTGGCAGCAGTAGCGGGCCTTAGACAGGAGCTAGTGGGGCATCTGCCAGGACCAACAAGCCTCCAGTGGAGGGTCCTGGTCATAGGTTGAACATCTAGGCCTGGGGCCACCCGGCAGGTGAAAGAAGTATCAGGAAAAGCACCCTGTGCCCACAAGGGCTCCCTCCTGACCCTTGCCAGAGCTGCTGGCACCCTAGGGCTGGATCCAGGTGGCCAGGCCCTCAGCTCACTCTGCCTGCTGGGCCCCCTGGGTGCCCTTAAAGACCTCCATGCTGTGCCTGCCCAGCCTGCTCTGTACCTGTGCCAAGAGGCTGATCTGTGTGGACAGTGCCAGTCTCCCCTGGCCCTGCCCCCTGCTAGGCCAGAGAGGGGCTCTTGCAAAGAGCTGCGGTCACCTTGTCCAGGCCTGCACTGTCGGAATCTTCCACCACCACGTGCTTCTGAAGGGCCGAAGCCAGCAGCCCCACCACCTGCTTCTCCCCCCGTCCCCTCCCTGTGGCTGACCCCCTGGGCAGTGACCAGCCTGAGGTTCCAGCTCCTGTCACAGTTACGAGGTGCCACCTGGTTCTCACCTGATGCTGGTGGACGCTTCTGCCATGCGGCTCTGGCCATTGGGGGCTTAGCTGAAATGACAGGAACAGCCCCAGACTGCAGCTCCAGAGGTGGAGGAGGCCCCATCCTTGCCCTCTCACTGTCTCTGAGCAGATGCCTGATGGTCATCTTGGGCACACAGACAAGAGTAGCATTCTGGGGTAGGGGACAGTGAGAAGGCAAAAAGATCCTGGGCCCCTGATGCTCTAGACCACACCAGACAAGCCCAACACTGATGTGTCAGCTGGGGAGATTCAGGGTCTGTCCCTGCAGCAGGACCCCGATTCCAGCCAGACAGTGACCTCCTCTTCTCCAAAGCCCTGTCGAAGTCCCAGAATCATCCCTCTGGGCTGAAGCCACCTTTCCACTGTTGCCAGGGAAATGGACAGTCCTTCTGAATGAACCCCAGGTCTGCCCTAGGAGCTGGAGTCAAGGTCATCAAGCCACCTTGCGTCCAGGGGCTGGGTGGGGCTAGGTGAGTTTCCAGGGGCAGCTTGTAAGGGGGGATTTGTGCTGCTCTGCCAACACAGCCTGCTCCTCGCAGAGCTGAAACCACAGCTACTGTGTTGTGACACCTTCCAGGCCTTGGCGCCTTCTGCTCTGTGGGCCTCCTCTCAGCATTCCATCCTTCCCTCCTGTGACTCTGCAAGCCCACTGGGCTTGGCAGGGCAGCCCTGGCTCGGATCTCTTGTGCAGCTGCCATCTAGAGTGAATGGGCTGGGGTCATGGAAGGCTCGCTGGGCTGGCCTCCAAGATGGCGGCCATCAAAACCACCTGCCAGCTGGGACTTGGGCAGGCCCCACTGTGGACCAGCCCACATGTGGCCTCTTCATGGGGTTTGGGTATCTTACAGAAAAAGGGTCCCTGCATAGTCACATTTCTCACATGACGGCTGCTTCCAAGATCAGGAAGAGGAAGTTCTCTGGCCGTGAAGGGCTGTGTCCAGAGCTGGTGTGGCCCCTCTTCCACCATGTCTTTGGACAGAGCAGTCTCAGCTCACCAGTTTCAAGGGTGGTCAGAAGTATGGTCCCGTGCACATGGGGACGGGCCAGCCACACGGCAGAAGAGGGCAGCGGGGTGTGGAGAGTCACTCTCAGTGTGCGTGCTTGACTGCAGGTCAACCATACCTCAAAACACCTTTAAAAGTACGCTTTAAACTTAGATTTACCACTGAGAGAACCTTCGTGAGAACAAGGCTATCCAAAACAGCAGGGAAACAGAAGAAAACAGCTCCCGAGCCAGAGAAGGGAGAAAGCAGATACAGCAGGTACAGCCACAACCGCCATTTAAAGCTCAGGGTCCACACGCACTCTGCCCAGAGTTCCCCCTGAACAAAGTATTTGAATGGTAAAGAAAGGAAGGCAAAGATCCCTTAGGCCAACACAAACAGTGGAAAAAGAGTTGATAAAATTAGCATCAGGTGGTGTTTATGTCGTGCCTTGCGTGGGTCTGCCAACGAGCTGGGTCTGCCAACGATTTGGTCCTTAGGAAGGACGAAATGGGGTCCCACAGGATGAGGTATGGGGTGGATGGTCGCGCAGCCCCTTACCCCAGACTCCGGGGGTAGGTAAGACTTCTCTGCCGGACCAAGATGCAGAACCCGTTTATTCCAGGAAGTATAATAGCTTATGAACGGTCCTCGGACCAATCATGGCCCCAAGGTTACAGCCAATGGGGTACCGCTCTGTGTCAGGTGCGCAATCAGCAGAGGGTGGGGAAGGGGGGAGAGAAGGGTTGAAGGTGTGGAGAGCGCTCCTACAATCAGGTAGTTGGAAAGTACTAAGAGGGATGAAGAGTAATTTGATATCGAAAGACTGCAGACCCAGGATGAGCTTGATTAACCCTTAAGCCATGAATAATTCATCATCCAAATCTGTGAAGCAAAAAATGTAAGAGCACAGGAGATCAGTGACTGACATGCAGGTGTCGTCCCAAGGCTCAGGTTACATAAAATCACATTTGTTTCATTCTATCGGTTTTTTAGAATTTTTTAAATTGTAGATGGGCACAATACCTTTATTTTACTTGTTTACTTTTATGCGGTGCTGAGGATCTAACCCAGTGCCTCATACCTGCTAGGTGAGCGCTGTGCCACTGAGCCCAGGCCCAGCTCCCGACTACATCAGTTCTTGGTTTTGAACAGTAGGATGGGTTTGAATGAGTGGAAACATTTGTGTCCTCCAACCACCTCTGTGGGTCTCCAGCTGACCATGGTGTGGACCCTCCCCTCTTGGCAGGTCCTGTGCGGCCTCAGGCTCAGACAGGGGCAGCAGAGTAGGGTTGGCTGGTGCCTGGAGTGAAGGTGTGTGGCATTAGAGCCCCCTCTCCTCCCTGGAGCCCAGGTCTCTGGTGGAGATTGGCATCCCCTGAGTCACCCGTGGAGGGGCTGGCAGCTGCTTCCCTGCAGCTGTGGGTCCTGGTAGCCAGAGCTCCCGCTCACTTGCCCAAGAGCACTGGCAGGTTCCATACCTCCAGCGCCTTTCCACCAACACAGATGCCTCCATGGAAGCCACCAGGGCCAAACGCCTCGTCTGCATGGCAGCCTAGGGAGTAGGTGACTAGACACAGGAGAACACACCAGACACCTGCCAAGCCTCACCTTCTCGTCCCTTCCATCAGCGCAGGCCTGAGTCATGGCCTTGAGCAGCCACCTGGTGCTCGGTCCCCGTGCCCACCCTGCGGCTCTCCTCGTGCCCACCCTGACCAGGGCCTCAGCTCCCACCTTCCCTCTTCTCCAGAGCCCCAACCCAGACAGGAGCACAGCCCTTCCTCTTGCTCTTCCCAACATGGCCCTGCACCTCCACCGAGGGCTGCTTGGGTGCCTCCACCACACAGTGCTCCCGGCACAGACATAAAGTGACACCCTTTGCATCTGTCCTGGGCTTCAGCCTGCCCCTGCCCAGAGGCACCTGCTTCCCCGTAATAGCGACTAAACCAAGGCTCAGTGTGGGGGGCACAGATCCCCTGCCGTCACCCCAATCAAATGGGGAAACTGAGGCCGGAGGGCCTGAGGGACTTGGCTGAGATCACAAAGGGAGCTGGAGCCAGCACCTGAAAGGTCTTGCACACTGACACCAAACGGGAGCCAGTGCTTGGAGACGCAGATTCCTGGGTACTTCCACAGCAACCCTGAGGATGGCCACCTCTGGGTCATCCATTCAGGTTGAAGAAGAGCAAACAAACCTCCCTGAGTCTGGGGTGTCTGTATGTTTGGAGGCCTGCATGTGTGTGTCTGCGTCTCTGTGCGGATGTCTGTGCATGTCCGTGTGTCTGTGTGCATGTGTGTCTTCTGTCTGACCTGGGCCTCCAAGCTGAGCTCTGTCCTCCCCTTAGGCAGCCTGAGGGGCAGGTGGGCCCCCCACCTTGGTCCCCTGGCTTACCGAGAGCTCTCCACGGAGAACAATGCTACCCAGCCTCGGGGGTGAGCTCCCTCTCCTGCCCTCTGTCCCTCCCTCCTCTGCCCATGAGAGGCAAGGCCCAGCAGGAAGGAGCCGCTCCAGCCCTTGCCTGTGCTCAGGTGCCAAAGCCTCTCAGAGGTTGTGGGAGGGAAGGGATCAATTTGAAACATTAAGTATGGCTTTGGAACCCACTTGGCGCCTCAGTGACAGCCTGCCTTGTTCCAGATGGTTCCGTGCAGTTCGCGTTTGTTAGCATGCTAATTTATTCTGACTCATCCGGAGCTGTGGTGCTGGCACACGCCCCGTGCCAGAGCAGGCCCTGGAGGCCGACTCCCAGCTGGAGCGTGCCCTCCCAGGGCTGTTGCAGCCAGAGGGTAGAGGGAAGGGAACAGGCGGAATGTGCCCGGGTGGCACCCAGCAGAGCTGACGCTCACAGGGAGCTGTCAGCCTGGGGCAGAACTGTCACGCAAGGCTGGGACACAGTGGTGGGGACATCCGAGCTGGGGAGTCCCTGGCAAACGCCTGTGCAGTGTCAACTGGCCTTGGAATAGGAGCCTGCATGAGCCGCCACTCTCCCCACGCAGCATCCCAGGGCTGGCAGGGGCTCAGGGCCAAAGGGACAGCAGGAGGGGAAGGGTGGCCAGCCCGGTGGGTGCTCTGCCCACATCGCCTGGTGTTACCTCCCTTGGGCATGTGGCCACACAGCTTCCCACCACAGAGCCTGTAGCTCCCCCAAGGCATTTTCTGGTCACCAGAGTGGGCTTGGCCTATGCCAGGGAGGCTGGCAGTGCCAGGGCAAACACTCCAGGAAAGCCAGTCTGGAGAGATGGCGGGAGCCAAGCCAAGGTGCCCGCTCTGCACACAGCCTCATTGCCTTCAGCAGACGGTCCAGCCACACACCCAGGACAGCAGGAGGTCTCTGCCCTCGTCAACCTGCTCCTCTTCCCCGTCCCGGACTGAGCTGGGAAATCCATCCCACAGAGGGCAGGACTGGCCCCTGACTCCAAGTCCCCTTCAAGTGACTGGGAGTGCACTAGGATTGCAATGGCTGCAGCTGGCTGCGGGGACCTGGGGTGTCCATGACCTGGCAAGGCTTCCCGTCTCTGTTTCCGGTTCCCAGTCCAGCCCTCTCTGGGCCACTCCAGCCTCAGAACCGGCCTCAGCCTGCATCCCTCCCCATCTCTGCCCTTTGCTGGTCCTCATTGCCCCTCCCCTGCCTCGGGGTCCCTGAGCCACACAGGTAGCAGCTCGCCTGCTCACCCGCAGTGCTGCTCTCACCTGCAGGGACTCCCCTGCCCTGTGCAGACCGTGGCCAAGTGCCATCTGCAGGCCGTGTGGGTCTGGACTCCAGGGTGCTTGGCACCTGTGCCTGTCTCTCTCCAATCTCTCAGGAGCCTCTGAGCCTCTGGGTGGGGACAGGAAAACAGGAAGAGGGGTGAAGGGACAGCTGCAGTGCTGAGCATCCACAGCGCCTGGACAGAGCAGGCTCACTTCCCCAGTATGGGGCCAGCTCAGTCCACCCACCACATGGTGGGTTAGAGGAGTTGAGCCTCCCTCCAGCTGGCCACGAGGGGCCCGGGTGGTTGCTGAAAGCACCCCTTTCTCTCCAGGATCCTGGTTGAGAGACAGAAGCTGTTTCCCCTATTCCAAGGACCTACAGGACAAGCCCGTCCAGCAGGAAGGACACTGATGTGAAGGGTGAGCGTTGAGGGTCAGGTCAGAGAGCAGCCTCACTGGGCAGCCTCACCAGGGCCTCCAGGAGATGCGTGTGGAAGCTTCAGGCCAAGCTCAGAGGTGTGGGCCCAGGGAGCCACAGAAGGTTCTTGAGAAGTGGCACAAAATAACCGGGTAACATGCTCTTGGAAAGATGCTTCAGGCAGCAGGGGCCCTGTCCAGGAGGAGCTGCCCGTGGTGGGGTCACCTGTCTTGGCCCCACCCACCAGCCCCTATTGTGTGGAAGGGACCTTCCATTTGACCAGCCAGGTGAGAAGCACATGGAGGGGGCCTGGGGGGCTGTGGAACCCCCTTGCCAGCAGCAGTGCCCAGAGTCCCAACACTTGGTGACCGTGTCCAAGCTGGTTCCCCCGTAACTGGACCATTCCTCTGGCCACACTGGGGACTGTTTTCTCATCACAAAACTTGTAGGTTCCACGCATTTTCCAGGCTGGTTCCTGACCCCCCATCAATTCTGTGAGCTACTCAGTCCCTTCCCTGCTGGAACGACCCCCCATGTGAGTCAGGCTGTGGCTTGTGCAGAGCCAGACACTTGAAACTCAGGTTCTGGTGGCAGGCGTGGAGGGCAGGGGGCTGGGTGAGTTTCCTTCCCAGAAGGGTGCAGGGCATGGAAACCCCTGGCACTCAGGTGGGAGGTGCCCTGTGGTGCCAAGTACCTGAATCACCCCAGGGATGCCCGGCGAGGAGCCCTGTGGAAACGCACCCTGGGGCGCTGCTGGGCCTGCAATTTGCCCCCTTGGTGCCAGCTCAGAGCACCTCCATGTGCTGCCAACCCAGTGATCATAAGAACTGGGAGCTTAAGCACCTAGTGGTCCCCACATTGGAGGTCCAGTTCAGGGACCTGAGGATGAGGGGCTCTGCCCTGCATCGGCTCAGGGCCAGCTGGAGGCCCCTGCCTTGCTTGCCTAATTCCTGAGGGTGTAGGAAACAGCATCCCCAGAACCCCACACCTGCTCAACCCCGGCACCGAGGGGGCCCACGGGGGCCTGGGCTCCCCTGGCACCACGGCCCAGAGCCTCGCCACCTCCTGGAGGATGCACTCCAGCCAGCCCCAGACACGGCTTCCGATGCCTCATGGCCCTGCTCCAGACGTGGGGTCCCCCTGGGGCATGGCAAGCAGGCCACTTCCCCTCGTCCTGGAACCCCTGGGCAGTGGCGCTGTGTGGTCCACTGGTCCCCCAGGCTTGCCACAGGCCCTGCTCTGTGCCAGGACTTGGTCCCCAGAAGTGGCATTGCCCCACAATCGCCCAGGCCACGTGCTGTCCCACAGAGCTCGGGCTACAGGACCAGAGAGCAGGACGTGAGGGCCCTGCCTCCCAAGGCGAGGATGAGCCTACGAGGTCCCACAGCCTCCCAGTCAGCACAGGCAATGGGGCTTGCTGGGCAGTCCCCCAGAGGAGGAGCCATGCTGCCCAAACAGCACCCTGGCCACTGAGACAGAGGCGCCAGCTCAGCAGGCCTCGGCAGGTGGCGGGGAGACTCCTCGTGGAAGAACTCACCAGACCCCTCACCCTCAGGCGAGCAGGAAGGGCCTCCAGCCGCTCCCAGGCTGGCTTGGCCAAGGTCACTGGTAGAAGAGAGGAAGGGACGTCACCCAGCAGCTAGACTTGAGCCAGCATGACAGCAGCCACCTACCACAAACAAGAATGACCCAGAGCAGGGTCTAGGGTCCACAGGTATGGCTAAAGGCTGGCCCTGGAAAGGACAGAGACAGGTGACTGAGAACAGGAGGCCGGAGCAAGAGGGTGGTAGACAGGTCTGTTGGAATCGTCTCGGGACTCATGGTGGCTCTGAAGAGGTTGGTGGACAGGATGCCCCGTGGGGCCAGGAGCTCCCTTGCCCTCTGCCAGCCTGCACAGGTGGCCTGGGCAGGGGTGGAGGCTGCACCAGGGCTCAGGGTCACAGCCTTCTCCTCAGAGGACAACTGCTTGGCCACAATACCCCAGGGACATCTTCTGCTCCCTGGTGGCAGGCTGGTTATGGGGGACATGTCCTCTCCAGAAAGGACACTCTGTCACAGCCCCAGGCTAAAGCCAGCTGTCCGATGCCTTATTCACCACATGATACACTCCTCACCCAGCAACTCACAGAAGAGGGGAAGGCAGGGGGAAGTGCCACAAACTGCCCCGGGCTCATCCTGGGCCCTCAGGAGTCCAGGGGGCCCCGGAAGAATGCAGACACCACAGGGACCCTGCCCCCTCTCCCCACCGACACAGGACGCCCGCATGGAGCTGCACCCTGGAAGTGAGGGGCTGGCCCAGCCTTCTCCACTGCCCCAGCTCTCACCTGCCCTCCCCTGGGGGGACGGCGTCCAGGTGCCCAGCCCCTCAGAGGCCTGAACAGTGCCAAGCAAGATTGCCAAATGCCTCAGCGTGACACCTCCAGGGGTTCACAGCCTCCCAGGAGGTGCGAGGCCACGCCCCCAGCCAGGACACAACCCTGGGCACTTGGAGATGGTGATGAGAATGTCCACTGCTCCAAGTCACCATGAATAAGCAGGGGAAGCGACTGAGTTCTGGGCAACCCCCGATTGCCTGGAAGGTGCCATTATTTTAATAATAATAATAAAAACAAACCAATCAGCCAGCAGCCCAGCCTGCTCAGCGCTGTGTCCACCAGGAAGCCCAGGTGGGAGCCAGTGCCCACCCCACCCCCGGCTCCAACCTCACTCATCTCCACGTCTTTGGTCCATGGCGGGGGCTGCAGGGGCAGGTGGATGGTGCCTGTGGCCAAGAGGAGGCCCCGGCTCTGTCCCCTCCCAGGTGCAGCTGTGCCATCCGTGGCTGGTGGCTTGGGGATAGACCCAAACCACTTCCCCTCCACACCAGGGCCATTTCACGGCTACAGGAACTTGCTGGGGAGAATGGGCCGTGGGCAAAGGCCAACACCAGCCAAACCACAATTTTGCCCCACGGCCCCCAAAAGCGAGGGGGGAAGACAAGGGCCCCAAGGCCCACAGATGTCATGGGAAGGACCTAGAGCCTGGGTGCGGCTCCAACAGGCAGACGGTGACAATATGGCACCCCAGACCAGGGGCACATGCTCCAGTGAATACCCAAGAGCCTCTGGGGCAGGGCCTGCTCGCGCTCTGCCATGGCAAGAAAGAAGGAGGCAGGTCCTCCTCTGCCCAGGAGTGGTGAGGACTGTGGGATGTCCTGACCATGCCACCTGGTGCCTTCCTCCCCCACCCACCCCTCCTCCTGAGGTCACGACCAGCAGCCCCTGATCTTGGTCCTGCAGCAATGAAGCCTCCTATTCCTGAAGGCTGCTCAGCACCCCTTGAAGCCAGAGAGGCCAAGCAGCATGGCCCTGGGCTGAGGGGATGCTCAGAGAAGCACAGAGGTAGAGCAGCCACCTTGCAACCATGAAGTAAAAGAAGGACAAACCCCACTTGAAGGAGAGCAGAGCAGGAGGACAGAAAGAGCCTGAACCCCGGGCATAATGGAGGCCCCACTGCCTTGGTGAACGGCGACATACTCCAGACTTCTCGTTATGTAAGATGTATAAAACCGTTTTGGCGAATCCATGTTAAATCAGGCCTCATGGAGCAGAGTTGAATATATTCCTGTCAATGCATCCAAGAACAATTGATACTAAAAGCAAAGCCAGTTAAGGCCTCTAGTAGCAATTTTAATTAGGCTCACCTGTAAGGGGCAGCTCCTGGACGTGACCTGCGAGCTCTCGGACACGCAGAGGACGGCACCTACCTGGCCCTGAGGTCAGGCTCAGCCATCCACCTGTGAGAGCAGGAGCGTTGTGCCCCTTCAGGGGGCCACGTTCCAACACAGGCTCAGCTCTCTCCTGTCTCTCCAAGCGCAGGGACACAGGATGAGGAAGTGGACTCAGCCCTCGCCCGGAGGGAGCTGCCCAGGATGAGGATCCTCCCTGTGGCTCAGGCTTGGGGCAGAGTCCGGCCTGTGCTGACGGGGCCAAGATCAACGTGTCAGAAAAACAGCAGGCGACAGGCCTGAGGGGTTTTATCCTGAAAATGAGACCAAAAAAAGGCTTTCCAGTCCTTGGGGAGAGATGGAGGCTCCAACCGCCTCTCCACAGTGATTTTTAACATGGACAGACTGCAGCATTGGCTTCTGTGGCTCATTTCCCAGGAAGGTGACTCTCCTGCCCACAGGGACCCCTCCCTGCTGCCTTCCCTGCCCTCCACGCTTGGGATCCAGGTGATCTGGGAAGCATGCTCTCTTCACGGCACTTCCAATAGGCTTCCCACCTGAGGCCCATCAGGCAAGGATTGGTCGGCAGCTGTGACTGGGGTCTGAGTGGCCCCCATGCTCATCCTCATCAATTCCATGGAGCCCTGCACTTCCTTGTGGCCTCCAGTGGCCTCCACAGGAGCCCTTGGGGCCCAGCCACTGTGGAGAGTGAGAGAGGGGGTAAAGGGAGAGAGCGGCTCCCAGGGTGCCCTGCAGGCCCTGCTCCCTTCCCTCTCATCATCAGCACTTCAAGACCGCTGCCCCTTTCACCAGGCCACACTGCCTGCCCACAGAAAGGCCCCAGCTCTGCTGGCAGCTCCTGGTGGTGACAAGGACAGAGGGCAGGCTGGGTCAGGGGCCTTCCCTACAGGCTGCCCTGAAGGGGTCAAAATGACAGCCAGCTATCCTCAGGGAAGTGCCCCCTGCCCTCCAGGCCTGCCAGGGTCTCGCTGATGCCTGTCCAGCATGGAGAAGGTCTGTCTCACCAGGGTGAACAGCGGTGGAGAAGAATCTTCCAGGGCAGCTTGCCAGGGAGTGGTCCAGTGCCCAGGGGGCTGGCAGACGTCCCTGCACCTCCAGCTCACAGGCAGGGGTCTTTAGGGCGCGGCCAAACAGGGTCCTGCAAGCCCAGCCTGGCCTGGCTGGGAATGGCCTAACACATGCTGAAGACATTCAGGCCACAGGGCGCCCACCCGAGCATGGTCCCCCCACAGCCCACTGGCTGCTGCCACTGGCCCTCCATCTGCTGTTGCCTGAGCTTGAACCGTCCCCCAAAGGCTGGTGTGCTGATGGCCTGGTCACCAGCCAGGCACTACTGGGCAACAGTGGGGTCCAGGGGGCAGTGGTGGTCAGTGGTCACAGGTGCAACCTTGACGGGGGTGGCCTGCCCCGCCTGTCACTCTCTGCTGCCCGCCTGAGGTCAGCAGGCTCCTCTGTCACTCGTCCCTGCCACACTGTTCTGCCTCGCCACAGGCCAAAGCAACAGGCCAAGCAGCCATGGGCCAGAAACTCTGAGACCATGAGGCAACACCGAGCCCCTCGGGGACATGGTGACAAGGACAGCAAGCTGGCTTACCCGAGACACAAGGTCAGACCTCAGAGCCCCTCCCCCGACACCAAGCAAACTCCTCTTTCTGTGGACAGCTGACCCCGACTCCACCCTGCTCCCCAGGCACATGGGCCATGCTGCCAGCAGCTGAGCCTCAGAGCCACCAGCGCGGGCCTGGAGCGGGACAGCCCGTCTGCACCCACCCACGCCTGCCTGGGGGACTTTGAGGCGGCCACCAAGCCTCATGCACCACATCTCGCTCCCCCAGCTGAGCTGCCCAGGCCTCCCACTGGCCCTGCCCTGCCCTCGTGGGTGGCAGCAGGCTGCCCCTGCCGCTGTCCTAAGGGCTGAAGGCAGGGGCATTAGAGACGTGGGCCTCCCAGGGGCCGCGCCCTGCAGTTGGAAGGCTCTGGAAGAGGGGAAGGCAGGGGAGCCTCCTGGCCCACACCGGATGGAGGTGAAGACCCTCACCACCCCACCCGCCAGCACCGCTTCGCTCCTCTGGGACGGAAGCAGGGGCAATGGGAGCCTGTGTCCCCCCTCCTCACATGCCATACCGCTCTTAGAGGAGACTCGGGAGCAGCTGGCCCTGCGGAGCAGCAGAGGTGACAACTGGGCGGAGAGGCTGGTCTGGCGTGAGCTCCTGTGTTGGCCAAGCATCAAGAGGATTCTGCACTTGGGGGAGATCTGAGGCCCCCAGGGCGGGGAAGAGCCCCAGCTGCAGGCAGACTTGGGCAGCCTTTGTGCTGGCGTCCCGGGGCCAGCAGCCCCCTAGCTCTGCGCGAGCCCAGAGCCCAGACCGGCCTCCCGCCCCACCCTGCCCAGCCCCACTGCGGGCCTGGAGCAGAGCTAGCCTGGGGCTGCAAGGCCTCTGAGCGGTCGCCTGTTGGGCCAGCAGCAGCCCCGCAGGGCTGGTAGGAGAACACCTCCGACTTCATTTCTCCACTCTCCTGGTCCCGGAGTCTCTCTCAAGTCCTGTCTGAAGGTGCCCAGGCTGGAGGCCTGGCCAGGCCTCCTTGCACTTGGCTGCGACACCAGGTTACAGGTGCAGGTCTCAGGCGAGGGGGGTCCATGTCCATGGGGGGCTGTCACTCGCAGAGCCTCTGCTGGATTGAAGCCAAGCACTGCTCAGTGGTGTCCCACATAGCGTGGGCGGGGGGGGCTTCCTTCTGTAGGTGGGGCTCAGTAACAACCAACGCAGTGGCCCCTCGGTGCGGGCAGAGCTCTGGCACTTCATGCAAGGTGTCCTGGCATCTGCACCCGCCACCTCATCCCGTGTGCATGAGCGCCTCTCCAGGTCCCTTAGGACACATAGCACTTTGGTGGTTGTCACGCGGTTCTGTTCAGGGGATGACAGGAGGAAGAGAGAGCCTGGGCGTGCTCAGCACACCCGCCCTTTCTTCTTCAAAAGCTTTGGATCCTAGGTTGGTTGAATCAGCCTGGGCCAAACCCGTGGCTGCCAGCTGCCAAGGGCTGAGTGTAGCTGCAAACACAGGCCAAGCGTCAAGAGGAGCTTCCAACGCCAACGGCAAAATGACCTGAGTGGAGCTCACTGGTGTGGCTGGAGGGGTAATTGCCCACCCAGGGGCCTGTGGCCACATGGCTCCCAACAGGGGACTGGCTGAGGGGCGCTCCAGGCCTGAATCTGCACAGGAGACGTGGCCTGAGCTTGCCGGGTACCTATCTCCACAGACCCCTGAGTTATGATTCAGGCGTGAGGCGTCCCCGGAGCTCTGTGAGACAATGCAAGAATCGTCACAGGTGAGATGACGGAACTGAGAGCGCTGTGCTCTGGTCAGTGGACTGGTGCCCTGGCGCAGATTACCTGGGAGGTAACCACGGCGGCAGGCAAGTGTGGCTGGAGGAGGGTCGCGGGGCGTGCCCCTGGGGCTTACGCTTTGTCCCTGCTAGCAGAGTTGTCTGTTTCCTGGTGTCATGTCCTGAGCAGCTTTCCCTGTCACACCCTTCCACCATGACATGCTGCCTCACCTGGGCCCAGAGCCACGCAGCTGACCCCGGCTGAACCTCTGAAACCACGCACCAAAAGAACCCTTTCCTCCTCCAATCTTTTGGTCATGGGGACGAAAATCTGACTAGAACAGCGTGTCTCAGCTCTTCAGGGGAAACAACAGCCAACCCCAGCTCTGGCTTCTGAGTCAGGGTCTCCAGGACCTCCAAGAAGTGGTTGGCTCTGCATGGGGTGCGGCAATGCCTGGATCAGTCGGGAAGCGTCCGTCACAGCAGGCAGTGAGGGTGCAGCCAGAGACCAGATGGTTCAAGCCACAAAGGACACAGGGGCCTCCAAGAAGGGCCATGGGACAATGTTAGATCAAGGTCCTGACAGCTGTCCCCACTGGGAGGGCGTGTTAAATCCACGAGCTCACAGCAATTCCAGCCTGAAACAGACGGACCCGCCAGTCTCCTTTGGAGGGTGTTAGAGTCCACCCTTCACACCCTATGAATAACAGGGTGAACTGAGCTCTCACCCACCTTCTTGTGTGAGCTGAGCCCTTTGAGGCCCAGAGCCGCTCGGGGGACACGGCTCTTGGCAAAACCAAATGAGCTGAGGGACCAAGAGGGAGGGAGCGGGAGGGCTCCACCGGCAGCTTCAAGCAGGGAGCCTGCAGCGCCAGGGGACAAGCAGTGCTGTAGGACCCCTCTCCAGACCCCACATGGGCTCTGAGCCCAACCTGGAGACACAGGGTGACTGGCACCACCTTGCGGCCAGCACAACTGGACAGAGGTTCTCCTGGACAGGCAGCTGCTTTCAAACCTGGATTGTGCTGTGGAGGGAAAGAGCCCAGGGGCCACCCTGAGTCCTAAGCAGACAAAGAGGCCCCGCAGCTCCCGCTGGCCCACGCTGCCCTGCCCCTTCCATATGGTGGGAAACTTCCCTTCACCAGGGTCACAGCCAAGATCATGGCCCTGGACCCAGCCTGAGCTGCCCAGGAGGACCCTTTGGCAGCAGGGAGCCATGCTGGACAGGAAGGCAGGCTCCTTGGAGCCCTGAGGACCAGTGTGTCACCCCTATAGGACCCAGCTGCATGGGGCATTTGGCTTCATCCCTGACCCACCTCTGGGGCTCTGGAGGGACCCATCCATGCTCAAACTGTTCCCCTCCCAGTTAACCAGCTGCAGGCTGCCCACCCCGTGATAATTTACAAGGCAGCTAGAGCACAGGATATTTTTAATAAAAATTAGGTACAAGCAGATACAGGGGATTAATAGTTGTATTATGATTTTATAGTTCTTCATATACGGAGCCATGGAAAAGACAATCAGAGAGTGGAGCCATTTCAGGCAGATAAAATGGGGCATTTATTTTTAATGGAAAGAGAATTTCAGGACTCACTCAGCCGTGGAGAAAGCACTGCTCTGGGCTTCGTGGGAGGAACAAAGAGGAGGCTGGAGGCTTGATGTCCAGGCCTCCAAAGAGCCCCTGAGGGGAGAGGCCCTGGGGGTTGCTGGGATAGGGGCCAGACGCACCAGAGCTGAGCAGCCCCATCAGATGGTATGAGGCTGACCTGGAAGGAGACCCAGGAGGGAGCCCCCCCCTTCTGCTCTACGCCCTGGCGTGTCTCAGAGCCTCAGTTTCCCCTCCTGTGCAGAGATCTCAGGAAGGATGATGCTCCCCGGCCCAGGGCAGGGATGGCACCTATCTGCATGTCCTCTGCTCCTCTCCTGGGCAATGTGCGTTGACTGACAGGCTTGCTGCCTGAAATCACCCTCCGCACAGCACAGGTGAGTGGCCGGCTCCCTTCTCGGAAGCCAGGCTGTAGCGCCGTCTAGGCGTGCCTTGGTCAGGTTGGTCTGGCCACACTCAGGCCCAGGGATGCCCCCACCCAGGTCCCTGCCACCTTCTCTCCTGGTGTGTATCAGCAGAGGCTGAGTCTGTCCCCATCCTGCTAGGCTGGCTTTGAAGCCCAGAGCTTGAAAACGGCACTATTAACAGGAAAGAAGCCCTTGGCGGCTTCAAAGCCAGGGGCTGTTACAGCTGGAGCCCCTGCCTGGCCCGGCTGGGACGGGGCTTTGAAGATAAGCCAACCCTGCGCCCCACCCCCAGGCTTCTCCGCCAGCCCACAGGAGGCTCCGAAGGGGTGAGGAGCAAGGGGCAGCAGGAGCAGGTGGGTGCCCTGCAGGTGGGAGAAGCCATGCTTTGGCCAGCCTACAGCTCCAGTGCCCAGCAATCTCCTCTGACCCCAGAGCACCTGGACTCCCTGTCCAGCCTCCTCCAACCTGGAACTTGGAGGAAGTGGTCCTCATGCCTTTCCCCAGCCCTGAATCCTGCACTGTGCCGACTCTGGGGAGAAGACAGGGAGGGCCAGGCCCCTCTGCCAAGGAGTGGGGCCTGGAGGGCGTTTCCCTCAGAGGCTCCCCGCCGCAGCTGGCTGGGGAACCTCAAACCAAATCATAGCTAAAGGCCACAGGAAGCTGGAGAGCACAGTGGAGGAGGAGGCAGGGGAAGTATCTGCAGGAGCCCCCTGGTGGGGAGGAGCCCTCACAACCTCATGAGCCACCACCAGGAGGCAGGCCCTGAGAAGCTGTGGTCTTTTATGTCCACCCCCGCTGGCCACTCATCCTAGAGATGGGCTCTCTCAACTGACCCTCCCCAGCTCCCCCAGAATCTCCCAGCGTCAAAGAAAACCAGACTCCACTAGAGCTTCCACTCCCAGAAACATGGCCCAGAAGTTCTTGGGTGCTGGGAAACCCCTCCCTATCCCCCATCTGGAGCAAGACAGGATGGGGCTGGTCTTCCTCACCTCAGGTCCCATGTGAATCCTGGAGGCAGCCCCAAACGCCTCAGAGAGAAGCAGCTCCCCAGGCACACGAGCTGGAGGCTAGGTAACGGTTGCCCCCCGAGTGCCCTATCCCTTCTTGGGTTCCCCAGGGCATGGAGGGGCAGCATGCACCAAGCCCTCCCCCACTCTTCACACCCTGCCCCACACACACCAGGAGTCACAGTGGCAGGAGTCCAAGAGTCCAGGGTCCCAGGCTTTTGAGGAGTGAGCCACAAAGAGTTCTGGAGACCACTCCCACAAACAAATTTGGTGGAATTTGTTCAATTCTCTTGGCTTGGCAAGAGAATGCCAAAATCATCAAACTAAAAAACCACCAAAACCTCTGAATGAACTCTGGCTCACTAGGGATGTGGGCTGGGAATCACCAGGGCCTCTTTCAGGTGGGCTGCCATGAGCGCAGCAGGGGAGGTGAACCCAGGCTCAACACAGATGAACCCAGGCTCAGCACAGGTGATCCCAGGCTCAGCACAGGAGGTGATCCCAGGCTCAGCACAGGAGGTGAACCCAGGCTCAGCACAGATGAACCCAGGCTCAGCACAGGAGGTGATCCCAGGCTCAG
>PVHX01012663.1:0-58152 GCA_004024805.1 Geosciurus inauris
TGGCTTACTTCACTTAGCATAATGCTTTCCAGTTCCATCCATTTGCCTGCAAATGCCATAATTTTATTCTCTTTTATTGCTGAATAATATTCCATTGTGTATATGTACCACAGTTTCTTTATCCATTCATCTGTTGAAGGACATCTGGGTTGCTTCCACAGTTTTGCAATTGTGAATTGTGCTGCTATAAACATTGAAGAGGCTGCTTTACTGTAGTGTGCTGTTTTTAAGTCTTTAGGGTATAGGCCAAGGAGTGGGATAGCTGGGTCAAATGGTGGTTCCATTCCAAGTTTTTTAAGCAGTCTCAGTGTGAACTTTATTTTTTCCATGTAATTGTGACACCCATACATAATAGTGATGACAATGAATGCACCTGTGGTCAGACTGTATTCTCTGATCTGAGTGACTCACTACACTCAGCTAAATTTAACTGGTCTGCATTCCTGCCACACACATTCTAAGGTGCATGCATGTGTGCATGCATGCATGCATTTGTATAAATGAATATGCATAGACATCTATAATGTATGTATGCATGTGAATGTAGATGTGTTTACTCATATATCATTATTATGTGATGATGGAAAGAAAATTGAACCAAGATTCAAGAAACTTGGGGCTTTGGTTCTGCCACGAGTCTTTATGAGATCTGAATCAGGCCATATGTTCACTTAGCTGTGAAACAAGTTGTTTTAAACTAAATGACTCTTCTGATTCTTTTCCATTCTAAAACCCTTAAAACCTATTCTAAAACATCTACCTGGGCTAAGTCAGATATATCTCCTTTCCTACCAGAACTCCAACTTAGTTCTAACAGATATTACCTTAGTTTTTACTAATGAGCCAACTAATACTATAGCTTATGACATTATTTCCTCTCTCTTTTCTGTGTATTCTTCTTCTAGATTCTAATTCTGAACAAAATTTATCTTTACTTTCTCTTTTTCTGCTATCAGCAATAAAAGAAGAAGCTATCAAGAAAGATATTATATTGTAGAAAGATTTTACCCATTATTTCTACACATTTGTGTTCATGACTTTAGGACCCAAGAACAATATCTTTGTCATGAAATGAAGATTTGCAAGACATTTGGGATATCATATCTTTAATCTAGTTCTGGTTTCTCAGTCAACAAATATATACTGGACACCTCCTAAATGTTAAATATGGGAGTAAATAAGATAGAATGAACTCTGCAAGAGTCGAATAGAGGAGACAGACATTAAACACATCATTGTAAAAAATAGTTATATTGTCTGAAGAAAAAGTTGGAACTATTAGGTGTTTTAAGAGACTGTCCTTTAAAACTAGCTTTGTGTTTGAATTGAGTCACTTATACTCTAGGTCCTGAATTCTTCCTATCACCAGGACCTTCTCATTCTCTTATTTGAGAAAAAACCAGAAAGAGAAACCATGTTCTCTGTTCCAACATTACTGATTTCATACATGCTTTGATCACCCACAAATTTATAGATTCTTCTAAGATGCTTTTTTAATTCCTTCCTTTTAATAATTTATTCAATGAATGTTTATTAAGCCACACATTATAGGGTTGAGATTCAGAGGTATACGTCACAATCTCAGCTCGCAAGCAGTTACTGTCATGATGGGGAGACAAGCACATAAGCAGTTTCAGATCAAGTAATTGATTATTAGTAAAATGAGAACAGTGTCTGTGGAGTCCTGGAGCTGCTAAGAATAGGGGCATTAAGGTTAGCCTTCGCTGGATGTTTTAAAAGATGATTCCTTGAAGAGCAAGAAAGAATTATCAAGTGAAAAAGACAGGAAATGGGCTGTTGGAGCAGATGTTCTGCACACCTATAAAAAGACATGGTGGCAGAAGATTCCACAGATCCCATTTAGAGCAAGAGCCCTTGATTCAGATATGGTAGCCACAAAGGCAGAGTCCACGATTAGAAGATTAAAAAAAGGAAAGACAGATTTCATGGAGCTACTGTGATGTGTTTTTTAAAAAAGGATAAAACCTCATTGCTCTGGTTGATTTGCTTGGTTGGATCATAAAAGAACTAAAAATAAAATTTTGCAGAATGGATCTGTGCATGGCTCAGTCTGGGGCCTGCAAATCAGCAAGGAGCCTCTTGCAGGATTCTGGGGAGGAGATACTGAGAAACTTAAAATCATAGCAACAGAGGTAAAGGGAAGAGAGGAGATTGTTAGCATTAATGTAAGATTTCGGATCAACTAAACTCCAAGACTGGAGGTGGGCCTGGGAGGAGAAGAAAGATGTGTGTGAAGATTCTAAGATGTCTAACTTGAGTGGTTGATGGTGTGGGGGGTGTTTCAACATCTGGGATAGACATGAAAAGAGGAGGAGGATCAGTCTCTAAATAAAAAAATACAAAATAGAGCTGGGAATGTGGCTCAGTGGTCCAGTACCCCTGAGTTCAATCCCCAGAACCAAAAAAAAAAAAAAAGGAAAAAGAAAAAAAAAAGGAGGATCAGTTTGGGAATGTGGGGAGATCAATGCTATCATGACAGTTCCTTATGGAACACCTGTGCAGAACTGTCTAGAAAGAAGCAGAATAGATGAATCTGAGGTATAACCAAAGAGAGTTAATTTGGGAAAATACAGAAATGAACAGTTGAAATATATTTGTATTTATTTTATTGATAAAAATACTACAAATGCATAATTTAAAGTTCTAACAGTGTAAGTCCTTAATAAATATATTTTTAATAATCAAGGGATGATAAAATGAGTAAATTAATAGATGTTATGGGATAGTAAAATGTTCCTATCCAATTATTATAGTTCAGTATAGTTTATGTCTCTGAGTGTGTGTGTGTGTTTGTGTGAGAGGATATGTACGTATATATGTGTGTATGTATCTGTGTAGTTATGCATACACACATACTTATATAAAGATTAACAATATATTAGAACTGTGCACATGTATTAGTCTGCTGTGGCTGGCATAACAAAATACCAGACTGGATGGTTTAAACAGCAAAATTTATTTTCTCGCAGTTCTGGAAGTTACAAGTTCAAGATCCTGGTGCAATCAGTGTTGATTTTAAGGTAGACCTTTCTTTCTGGTGACTCTTTACATTGACTTTCCTCTCTGCCGTGAAGGGAGAGAGGGAGAGAGAGAGAGAGTGGGGAGAGTTAATTCTGATGTGTCTTCCTCTTATAAGCACTGCAGTTTATCAGATTAGTCCCCAAGCCATGACTTCTTAATTGCCTCCTTAAAGGCCTATCTTCAAATATAATCATATTGGGGGCTGGGGTTTCAACCTGTGAACTTTTGGGGCCAGGACGATGTTTAGTGCATAAATTTGACATCCAAATTGACTTCCTCTGAGAAAGGACAAACCAAAAATAAGAGATCTCTGTGTGTCATAAAAAAGGTAAAGGTCAGCACTAGAGTTTGCTCATTTATAAAATATGTATAATTCTTTTCTACTGATTATATCGGAAAACAATCATATTTCTCCAAACTTTTTTTTCCATTTTGGAGACAGTTTATAAGCCAATTGCAAATCAATATACCTTTAAATAGTAGCTGAATGAGTTTGATCATTTTTTTTTTTTCCTAATGCTCTATGGAAACCAGGTGGTAAGAGCCAGAAAAGGTACACATCCCACAGGAATGTCCTACCATGAAGATTAAATTTAAAGCGGGATTGCTTGTAGAAAACCGTGTTACATTCTTGGCATGTGAGCACTTGGGATAATGTTAACTTTCACTTCGGGGTATTTTTAATGTCAGGAGCTAATCTCGGTTTATTTTGCGCCTGCAAGGTTTTACCTCTTTGTACATTTGACCTCCGTTTGTTTCTAGTGTCTGAGTTGATCTCCTTGTAAAAGCTTCTTGGAATTGCGAAGTCCTGGCCCTGGTGTCCAGGTGACAGAGACAGGGTGGGAACCCGTGGAGCTCTGAGGGCGCGGAGCCTGCAGCATACCATTCTCCTCCCACCACCATCCCTTGCTGGGAGGAGGAGAGGGCTGTAAACTTCGCTCCAATCCGCAGCCAGCCCTCCCCAGGGTCCCCCTGCTGGGCGACCCGCCCTCGGCTGACAGAGTTGGAGGAACTTTGCAAAGCGGCGTCAGAGCCTGGGGAGGTGAAGTGCTCCCCCTCCTCCCCAGTCTTTCTCCCTCTCAGCCCCCGCCTCCCGGTCCTCGCCCAGCCGCGAACGCTGGTGATAGGACGAGCCCCGGGCGTGCATTGTGTATATGCAAACCAGTGTCCCGGCTCCCTAGGGCTGCCCAACCCCGGCCGGGTCTGCGGCTGCCGCTGCCTTGGGCATCGCTGCCCTCTCCGGAACCCAGCGGAGGTTCTGGAGAACTGTCATGCTCCCGCGTCAGGGCGGGCGGCTGCATCTCGGAGCCGCTATATAAGCGCGGGCAAGGGGGCACCCGGAGGGGCTGAAGATGAAGGTGCCCGCGCATGGGCCGCCGCTGATTGCCAACCCCTCCCGAGCTCGCTCCCGGCGCGGAGCCGGAGGCCGCCGAGGACCCGCCCTCGCCGCAGTAGCAGCTGGAGCAGCGACAGAGGCGGCAGCTGCGGCGGTGGCGGCGGCGCCCCTCGCGCCAGCGCGTAGAGCGGCGGCGGCAACTCTGGGGCCGCCGCTGCCCCTGCTGCCATGAGTTGTGCGGAGGTGATGTATCACCCCCAGCCGTATGGAGCGCCCCAGTATCTGCCCAACCCTGTGGCAGCTGCAACCTGCCCCACAGCCTGCTATCATTCGGCGCCCCAACCTGGCCAGCAGGTGAGTCACCGACCAGGCAACCTGCCGGGGGCGGGGGCGAGGGGCACCGAGAGTATCGGTCTAGGGCTCCGGCGACATCCCGTTCCGGAGGGACGGGTGGCGCGGAGGATGCTCTGGGATCTGCGGAAGCATCCTTGCGCAGAAAGCCAACAGCAGAGAGGAGGAGAGGAGAGAATGGGGAGGGGAGAATAGCCAGGTGGATGGGTGGGATAAGAGGCATTACCTGGCTGGGGGCTTTATTGAGCTGTTGTCACCAGAGCTCAGAGGCTGATCCTCAAAGCCACCCTGACTCTTAGGACTCAGTTGTCTGAAGCTCACCAAGGGCATCTGTCTTAGGACTATGTGAGTAAACTTCCTTTAAACCAAATATTTTATTTCTTTGTAGAGTGTGCCAGGGTTTTTGGGATTAGGAGAAACAAGTGTGCCACTGAGGTATGAGAGGCTACCTGAACAGTGAGCTCATGAAATGAACTTTTAGGGAATTTTAGGGTGGAACATTGGCCTAATGCAACATATATTAGTTTCTAAAACTTCTCCGTAGAGTCTTTTCCCCACGACTGTGACTTAGAGGGCAGTGATGCCATGGTTCTTCATCATTTTATAATTCCATCAAAGCACAGTGTTTGGTCTGTTGAACTGTGTGTTCCCCATCCAAGAGGTAATCCTGAGTCCTTGGAAGCTGAGTTTCCACCGTATTAGGTGACTGAACACGTCCTTAAAGGGGGACTCAGAACAAGGAGATGATCTAGTTTTGAAAGGAGAGTAGGGCTCTGTGGAATTAGACACTAGGTGTCCTTGAGCATTATTCACCGAACACAGAAAGGTTTAATTAGCACTACATTAAAAAATGTATGTATGTGTCAAAGGACTGTACCAAAATAGGGTCCTTCTCAGACTGTGGGGATTAGGGTATCAAATGCAACTAGATATGGTTAGGGGTTAGGGCATTATCATTCACAGAATTTATTGATTTACTTGATTTTTGTTTCTTAGGAAACATATTTTATTGTTACCCTAAGGATTTGACCCTTTAGTTAATTTGCACCTTAAATTTTTATATTTCCTCCTCTTCTGTCTCTTTCCTAGATAGATAGTACTATTCTTTGGAAAGAAACCACAACTTTCTGTTGAAAATTTAGGGGCTGTGAAATTCAACTGATTCTGTAAGATTACATGCCCCAGATTCATCTGTTACACAGAACTAACTTAACTAGGACCAGATAGGGTGAAAAAGGAAGAAGCCCTAATTTCTTGCTATTATTTATTTGTTTGTACTATCCAACACCTTCAGCATTTCAAAGTGAAATTACTTTTGAAGAGGAAGATGGGAAAGCATTTTGTAATTTGTAGTGAAGGGTGACAGATTAAAACATTTGGTTTAGCTGTTTGTTTTTCTTTGGTGTATACAAAATATCAGTAGTAGAAAAACCCATGGCAGTTCAAGTCGGGTAAGTGAGGCAAGGAGACCCTGGGTAGTTTTAACATCCAATCCGGAATGAAGCTTTCTGTCCTCCATCTCTGAGACTCTAGAGGACTTCAATTAACAGTTGGAATATAGACAAGCAACAGACTCAAACTTTACTAAATATTCAGAAAAATAGTTTCCCCTCTTAAAAAAATGGTAAACTAGAAGTTGCAAATAAGGTCTTTTTGTAGAGTTGTGAAATTAATTCAATTGAAATATGAACACCTGTGGGGGCATTAGTATTGTAGTATTTTATTTGAGCTAGAAAATACAATTAATTATTAGAAAAGTTACAAATTACCAATAATAAAACTAGTTTTCAGTAAGGAATGAATCCATTCTTTAAATAAAAACTATAAACAAGCTGAAGAATGAACTAAAAAAAAAAAAAAAAAAAACCTTTGTAAACCTGAGTTGTCCACATTGATGCTGTACAATGATCAACTTCTACTGTATTTGAGCTTCTGTAGACATTGCTTAAGTAGATGTTTGGCTGAGTTGATCATAAGAATTGAATTGAAAGGGGTGCTTGGAAAGTTTCATGTTGCTTTTACTAAAATGTCTTGTTCAAAATCTCTCTCTGCCCTTCTCTCTCTCTTTTTTTTTTTCCCAAGTAAAGAAACTATTTGACAATTGACTGGCTAGGGAAATAAGGGAGACTTGACAGTGTAACTACTGTTCTTTTACTGTCAAGAGTTTATTTTGATGACCTATATTTTCTATTGGAGAAAAGAGTAAATCAGGAAATTCTTATCAAGCTGACAGCATTTTTAGACTATGTGGTGTGTGGGTGAAATGGGACTAATATTGACTTGGCCCTAATACAGTCATCTGAGAATACATATTTTGGTTGTTTTTGCATTCCATAAGGTTTTATCATTATTGTCCATGAAGATTGTTTTCACCGTACATGGGAAGTGGCCCCTAATAACATCTTGCCTGGGAGACAAAAATGGAGATTCAACTCCTAGTGTACTTGAAAAACTTATTTATTGAGGAAATAAAAAGGAAAGGAATAAAAAAATCTGACAGCATAATTAAGAAAGTTTAATGGCATTTATAAAATACTAGGAGAGAGAACATTAAAGTTTTACATTATTTCTTTTTCCCATTGTTGTAATGTATCATTGCACCGATTTTCCCTTCAATTCTCCATAGTTCGGAGGTGCTTGAATGTTTGTTTTTGCCTCACACATGCTAGACTGAAACTCTACCAGTGAGCTACACTCCTAGTCCTGAAGTCCTTGTAAATTAATGTGTCAACATGGTTCATTATCATTATAATGAATTTGAAGCATAGGCATACTTTTCTCAATGAATGATCATATATGGAAAATTCTTTGTGAACTAACAGAACTTTGTTTTCCAGACAAGTGTATTCTTAGCCTTTACTCTAACAGCTGACATTTTAAGTCTAGGTTTTTATAAAACATATTATATGTTGGTGGGCAATTGGTGAGTCTCTTAAAAATATAGTAAGCTGCATACACATAGGCTGTACTATAATCTGTTACGGAGGTGTACAGTAGGCTAAATGAATCTAAGTAATTTGTAAGGGTCTGAAGAGTAAATTTTATAGTGTCTGACATTAAATCCTAGATATTGCATTCTTTCCATACATCTTACAGTGTGTTTTACAGTGCCAGGAATTTCTGAGAGATGTTAAGCAACCTATTCCCTATGCCCACCCATCTCTTAATAGTCCTCACTCATCCATCCTAACATCTCCTCAGGAGAACTCTTGACTCATGTCTCTTAGCACATGCTCTGGAGGCTGATGACACTGCAGAACGTGTGTGGAAAGGAATGCACTTGTATGCTAGCAGTGACAGTAGGAATCAACAGAAAATTTCGAAATATGTGTCAGGAAAAATTGAAGGCAATGATATGAAATCATAGATTTCCTTCATGCCCAGCAGACTTCTCATCTTAAATGCAGACAGTCTGTTGTCTACCACCCCTCATCATTATTCATAATGTTAACATCAAGAAGATACTTAAAGGAAAGATTTCGGAATTAAGTAGCTTATAAATGAGATGACAAAAGCAGAAAACAATCACCAAATTTCTAATTACGCTCAGAAGTTTTTAACAATCACACTTCCAGCTTTGTAAAAGTTAGAACATATTTACTCTGTGCTTTTCAAGGGTAACAGCTGGGTGAATCTGCATGCATGCTTTCACTTAAAAGAGTTCCCTGGGGAAGCAAAGCTCCAGTTATAAGTTTGTAAGAAGTTTTTCACTCTTTCTCTGGACTCTGCCACCTTGGTTAAGTCATAAAACTGTTCCGAGATTGTTTGTCATGGAAAAACCCTGGAGAAAGTACTTCAACCTCTCCTTTTACAAATGGGAAAATGCATGTTCATGGAATTGAAATGCCTAGCTAGAGATTTAAAAGCTGATTGGAGAAAAACATCAAGACCACCAGATCCCCCTCTCTTCAGTATAGCATCTTTCTACCATGCCATGTGGTCTCTCAGGCTTCCCCCCCACCTCTTATTTGCTATTGCACAATAGGCTTATTTTTGTCTTTAGTGCCTCAATCAACTTTTTTGATAAGGAAGATTAATATGCAGTGGATTCTTTGGCCTTGAAGCTTGAGATTCTTTCCAAGTCCTTGGTAGTGTACTTTTTTAAGTTTAGGCATTCCAAAGGCCTTTAGCAAGCATTTGTATTATGCTAATGACTTTTGCTATCCATGTTGCATCTTTTGTCTGTGAGACAGAATATTCACTTAGCAAATGAACATTTATTTATTAAAAAATCTACAGGCAGTGGTATCAACAATCAGTTTTAAAGTGCCTCGTATTTCATTGCTATTCAAGCATAATTTTATATTCATTAAAAAAATACAATTATAACTCAAATAGTTTCAATACACAGTCAACTTATTTAAGGCAGAGGATTTAATTTTCTTGCAACTGTAAGCAAAGACTTAAGTGGATTTATAAGAATTCATACAGGACTCCTTTGAGAAAAAACAGCCCCCATAATTCCACACTACACAAATTAACTTGACTGCAAAGACTTAGAAGCTTAACCTGTCCCATAGCTTTGGGTTCCTAGTAACTTCCCAGCCAGAAAAATCCAAAACTAGAATGAAAATTAAACTTTAAAATAACTGAACTGTTGGCTCTGGCAGTGAACCAGAATGGAGATTACAATAATTATGGAAAGAGGAGGGTTGAAATCTGTAAAATCATGTGGAGTGAGGGTATGCTGGCCAATAAGCCAGATACTACCACATGGTGATCCTAGAAATTTAAGTGAAGGGTACTTTGGCTAAATGCAAGGGAGTCCTATTTCATCTAGCACTTGGTAAAAACCAAAAAGTTTAAGATGCCAGGGCCATAGCCAGGGAAATGTGGGTGTTCAGAGCAAGAACCTTGCTCTTCTGCTCCGTGTCTCATTAGGCTATTGCAGAAGAGATGCTAAGCTGACCCCTCTGGGCAGTATGGGTATTTCTGTCATGTGTCCATCTGTACAAAGAGAATTTTCAATGAGAGTAAAACAATAACGCATGTGATGCCTAGGGCAGATGTTAAGCAAGTTTATCAGTTAGATGACTATAATTTTAAAAGGTGGTGCTTAACTTGGTTCTCATTCCCACAGGCCCTATTTCCAGTTAACTTCATACTTTTTTAATCCCTAAAGGAATACTTCTCGCTAGTAGATAATAATCTAAGGTATCTTCAGAAAAATATTTTAATTTGAGAAACAAAGGCTTTCTAATTGTTGAATTTCAGGCTCTGGCAAAGACAGTGAAAGCAATAATTTTGGGCAAAGCTCTGCCCTGAGCCTTTCAAAATGCACCTCTTTAAACAGCTGTTTTTTTGCTTTAACTACTCATTTAGGAAGACCCTGAGAGTGCTTCGAACCATTAGATCCAAACAGCTGTTGCTAGAACAACTCATAAATGCCATATTTATGGATTTTTCAGTGGATACCAGATTTGTGCCAGTAATTTATAAGTGTGGTCTGAACTGGGGTAACTGAACTATTTTTCACTTGTCTCTTAATATTAGGAAAGGGAAAAAATGACCTAAACTCAACAGGTGTCCTTTCTTCTTAAAGGGACACCATTTTAGTATGCCAAATCACTTGTCCTTGGGGGCTGGAGTAGGAGGATTCTAAAGACCTCTTCTTTCTTGTTTATATGGAGATAAATATAGGAAGCACCATAACTAACTGCTAGGAGTTGGTCTAGATGACCCTTGCCTAGAAATGAATTAATTTTCAATGATCTGTAGATTTTTTTTTTTTTTTTTTTTTTTTTTTTTGGCTAGTGTCTTGCTATATCAGAAGAGTTGGCCAATGTAAGAAACAAAATTAAGTGTGCATCAGCTGGGCACAGTGGTGCACGCCTGTAATCCTAGTGGCTGGGGAGGCTGAGGCAGGAGGATTGTGAGTTCAAATCCAGATTCAGCAAAGCGAGGTGCTAAGCAACTCAGTGAGACCCTGTCTCTAAATAAAATTCAAAATGGGACTGGGGATGTGCCTCAGTGGTTGATTGCCCCTGAGTTCAATCCCCAGTACCAGAAAAAAAAAAAAAAAAGTGTAAATCTGTGTAGAGCTTCAGTGTGTTGCTTATTATAATATAGCATCGGATGAGGCAGACCTTTGAGATGAAATCAAGTAAAAATTCCTGAGTTTCAGGAGACGGAGCTAAGGGCCTGAGGGCTCAGACTTATGGAACTAGTTTTGGTCAAATCTTCTTTGTCATTTCAGCTTCCTTAGAAACTAGAGAAAAATTTACAGTTTACTTCCTTACTTTTCCTATTGTTGAACATTAGCTACTTGGAGAAATGACACAATTCACTATGTAGGTAAACCAGAGGCCCACTTTACTTACTGTTGTCCTAACAATCTCTTCCAGCCATTATGAGCAATTCCAGTTTAGTTATCGGCTGTGCTTTTCATCTTTGTATCTCCAAGTCTCTGCGCAATTACTGACACAAAATAAGAATCAATGGACAATTAGATGAATTAATGAATAATAGATAATTTGTTTAAAAATCATACACTAAGTTTAAACAAAGGATTGTACAAACATACCAGAAATTTAGACATGGAAACTGTTGTTTCATTCAAAGTAGTTGGTTTGAGAAAAAACACATACCCTAATGATGTGATCATTGCTTAAAACATTTTGGGAATGCAAATTTTGAAATTGCTTCTAAGCCTGTGGCACATTTTTTTAAACGTCATAAAAAAGGAAAATTTTTCATCTTTGGAGAGGATAGGTTGGAGATTTGATAATGACCAGAATCATTTAGTGGCACTGTGCTCAAAAGTAGATCATTATGCTAAGTAATAAAATTTACAATTAAGAAAAATAAATAAAAAACAGGTAAATAAAAGCAAACACAGAGTCTTGGGTTATGATTGTTTCTCATAAGTTGACTCTGCTCACATTTCTAAAATAGGATTTCCAGAAAAATTGTAGGCCAGTGGATTATGTGTCTGATTACCAAGGAGATGGTACATTTTTAGACCATATATTTCATCCAGACATGCATATATATTTAAGAGCATTGCATTACTTAATAGCTATACCTCTTATATGTTTATAAATCTAATTTTAATGCTATAAATAACATTACACTATTCTAGTTACCATGCAATGCCATGTTGACCGTGGAGTTCTGTTGTTTATTCCATAAAAACAAGTTATCTCCTAGAGAACTCACAGTCTTCAGTCTGCTTTCTTGGCGCATGTTTTGTCGTCATACAGAAATAGGTTCTAAGCCCATGTCTGCCTCTTACTACTTATGTGATCCTGGCTAAGTCAGCCTGTTTTTGCATATGTAAATTGGGAATTCTGGCAAAGTTTTTGTGTGTAAGAGAGTAAATGAAATAAAATGTATAAAAGGTCTGTGGTGCATTTCTACTAACCTAACCCAACCTTGCATTTCCTTGCATTCACCTCCAAACAGGTGAAGATCCAAAACTTAAAGTCTCTCTGAGATATTTTTTAAAACTCTGTTATTAAAGTAAATTTTTAAAAAAACAATCAAAGAGCAATGTGCTGCTCTTAACGACTTCACAGTTTTGAAACACTTACTATAAGCTAATGGTTCTTTCTAAAAGCTCTGCTCATGTTTTGAACCCCAAAGAACCGTTGCATTTAAAGAAGATAGCTAGTAGAAGAAATAAAAAAATAAGAAGAAAGGAAGAGAAAAAAAAAAAAAAGAAAAAGCTGTTTCTAAATATCCAATGATTGCAGTGATTCATTAAAATACTTTTGTTTCCTTAGGAAAAAAGTTTCCACATATGCACAGTAATCATTTGGCATTTTGCAGGCTTAAGCCTTGGGGAGTTAGTGGTATTTGGCTCCTGACATGGAAGTCTTTCTCTTGTCAGACAAATCCTTTCCCCTGCACATTCCTGCTGCAGTTTCTTTCTGTTGTGCCTAATGGCAGGCGTTGGGGTGGGGGCTAAGGCTTGCACTGCCTGGGCCAACTCCTCCATTCTTCTGCTTTTACACCTTTGTGAGTTAGCATTAACTGAGATTCTGTTAACCCATTCATTGTCTCACCTAACTCCGGAGTAATATTACCTAGGGAAATATTGTCATTACTAGGCAGTGACAGTGAGACATAAATGTGCATTAGGTAAAGTGGTTGTAGTCTTTAAGGGTGCCTTTGACAACTTTTTGATTTTTGATAACAATTCTTCAGAGGCTTATAAGAAAAGTATGAATACTTATGAGAGATGGAGTTTTTATTAGGAAGTGATTGTGTGTTTGGAGAAAAATTTTTAGGGATTGCATTTTGAATTTGATTTCAGAAGTTTAGGTTCTGTACATTTTAGATTCCATATCAGTGTTTTAAATTTCATATAATTCCCAAGAAAGAATATAACCCTAGGGAAATTTTGTTCTGAAAAGTAAACATTGGTGAAAGCAGAGTTTGGCAAAAGCACACACAAGCAATATGCTAAGTTTTTTTAAAAAACAAATAATTGATTTATAATCACCAAAACACAGACATAAGGAAGTAGTTGAAGCTCAAGAGTTTATGAGGAAGAAAATTAGGGTAATGTGAATGTCAGCATATGAGTCAATTTCTATTTAAATTTTGTTTTGTATGCTTCATGCTCACACGTAATGTTTAAAAAATTCATACAAATTCAGATTTAGCATTTCAGGTAGTTATCAGGTCATTTGAATACCTTGAAATTTTTAAACAGTGATGTTGACTGTGAGGCGCTAAATACGTGAGTGTTGGAGGTATAAATATTTAAATTGTTTCTGTATATTTTGTGAAAATGTAATCCACTTTATTAAAAACAAGTGCAAGTGTGAATGATAATCATTCTTAAATACTGCTTATTGATAGGTACATCACAGGCCCCCTTCTTATAGAACCACAGGTGTTTGCAATATCAAAATGGAATTTTTTTTTTTTTTTTGGTACTGGGGATTGAATTCAGGGCTACTCGACCACTGAACCACATCCCCAGCCCTATTTTGTGTTTTATGTAGAGACAGGGTCTCACTGAGTTGCTTAGTGCCTCACCATTGCTGAGGCAGGCTTTGAACTTGCAATTCTTCTTTCTCAGCCTTACAAAGTGCTGGTATTACAGGTGTGCATCATCGTGCCTAGCTAAAATGGAATATTTTGACATGCATATTTATATAAATGTAAACAGGGATATTGCATATGTATGAAATATAAAGGATATAGAGAAACAATGCAAGAATGGGCGAAAAGAAGAATGATTTTTAAAAACTAGACCGACAGCTGTTTTGATACAAAGGCAGATTTTGCTTACTTTTTGCACGTGTATTGAAAAATATATGAGTTCAAAGATTAACTTATTTGTATTCATTCAGTAGCTCATAGTTTGTGGAAAACTCCACAAATTAGTGCAGCATTTGGAAAATTGTGTAATCTTAAATGGGTCGAAAATCTGTATCTCCAATTCAGTGGCCATCAATTACAAAGTAAAATATTTTATGATTGCTATTATTGGTCACAGTTTTTTACAATTTGTATTAGGATATACAGTTTTCAAATTTTTTCGATATATATAACTTTAAATTTATTTCACATAAGAATTAATTGTTGTTAATTGAGAGTCAAATAAACTCTTCTTTATTTGGATAATTAACACAGCCAAGGCTCTTTTAATTAAAGAATACATGTTAGAATTAAACAAGTTAAACTATTATATGCGTAACCTGATTCTTACAAATTGATGCTGAGAATCAGTTTCATAGATCAGAATAAACACTTATGGGTAGTGAAGCTGTTCTGTAGATAAGTTTTAATTTCCCTTCCATAAAAATGTGCTTCTTTCTAATATGCTGGACTCTTCAAGAAAAAGTGTGTGCATATCCTTCAACAATACATGCTTTTGATAAATACACACACAGAAACATCACTGTGGTTTGACTATTTAATCACAATATCTGTTTAATTTTTTAATGGAATTTCAAACTAGGAGTAACTTTAGAGCTGATTTAGTTTAATCCTCTCCTTTTATACATAATCTATGTTATTATGTTGTTTTTACTATTGAAGTTAAACTAAACAGGTTCTAATCTGTGCAATAGATTATAAGAAATATATCCAGGCAGTCTTTGAAATTACCTATTCTTTATCTATTCATTAACAAATGATACCACAATGATACGAATTTTAAATAAAAAGCAACACATATGTTTATAAGTACAACATAATAACTACACTTCATAATATGCTTAAACATTCAGGACCCACCTCGCATAAGAATAGCATTTGTAATTCGGGGCTATGGATTTTGAAACTAGTAACTACATTAGAAACATAGAATCTAGGTTATGTGTTTTGATAACATTTGCAGAACTACTGAATAGTATTCTGGAATGATTTAGTTTTTTCTATTCACATTCATTTTCCAGCATGTTTTTTTTTTTTTTTCCCTGAAATAAGAAAAATGGTATGAGAAGGGATGGGCTTTTACAAATAAACAGATGATATGGAAAGCTTATTTGGTCACTGAAATAATGCATTTTATAAGCTTTAACATTACACTGTATATTTAATTCATATTGAAGTAGTTGATAATACAAATAATACTCAGTGAAAAAATATTTGGAAATATTTGGCAAGAATAAGAGAATAACAATAAACTACAACTTACCACTTGAAGAAACAATACCAAATACAGCATTTTGGTGGCTTTTCTTCCACCCTAGATATCCCTCTCCTGTTTGCTGCAATGTATACACATGCACATCTCTTCCTGGATGTTCTATTATGCATTTTGCCTTTATCACTAACATGTTGTGTGATTTTTTGAGAAATTATTTAACTTCTCTATATCTTAATGTCTTTTTATCTAAGATATGGATACTAATAAATACCATATAATAGAATTGTCAGGATTAAATGAGGAAATAAACATAAGGTTTTTAGAAGAATATCTGGCATATTGTTATTATGGTTATAATCATATATTTCAAAATATTCTAAATTATCAGACTTTTCTCATTTTTATTTGGAAAGTTAATCCTTGCCAGCATTTTGTATTATTTTCAGTAAGCCACAATAAAATCTTTTTTTCTTTCTATGTAATGGTGGTAAGTGGAACATCTGAAAAATATGTTCCATGCAAAATGGATCTTCACACAGACTTATTTTGTCATTTTAGTTTGATTTTTGAGAAATGAGTTCAGCACATCTGCCAAATCCTTTTATAAGATGCTACATTCCTGTTTTTATTTTAGTTTATTTCGTTTATGAAAAGCTCTTTTCTTCTTTACCCTGCCCTGAGTAAGTTACATCTCCTATCCACCGCTCTTCCCTGTCCTAAACTATAATGCTACTGTAGATTAAATCTTCAAAAGTGGGAAGAAAAATGAGAAGGAATCTGACACTATTTTTAAAATTTATTTATTTTTACTACAACTGGATAAAAAAACCAAAAAATGAAATTCTGATACTGAAAATACACAATTTGAAAATGGCTTTTCTTTCTTATTCTTTTTTTTTAACCAACTGTGGAATAACACTTTTTTTTTCAGTGTGGGAAGGAGACAATTGGTTTGATGGGGGGAGATGGAATAAAGCAGAGGAAGAAGAATAAATTTGCAAATATATGTTAATATTTAGATTCTTTTTTTTTAAGTGAAAAGTTAACTGGTTAATGCTTTTTTACAAATGGTCTTTGATACTGTGTTTTGTTTATTCCATCCCAGAAGAAGTTAGCGGTATACAGCAAGATGCAGGACTCTCTGGAAGTCACCCTTCCCAGCAAACAAGAGGAGGAGGAGGAGGATGAGGAGGAGGAGGAGGAGGAGGAGAAAGACCAGCCTGCCGAGATGGAGTACCTTAACTCTCGCTGTGTCCTTTTCACTTATTTCCAGGGAGACATTGGGTCAGTAGTGGATGAACACTTCTCAAGAGCTTTGGGCCAAGCCAGCACCTTCCATCCAGAATCTGCAATTTCAAAAAGCAAGATGGGGCTAACCCCCCTATGGCGAGGTAAGAATTTAAAAGCAGATGCTCTCCAGGGCACTGTCTCTGTTTCGCAACTGCCTGTACCAGGTTCCAGCTGGAGACTTGCCCCTGGAGGACGGATATCACTTGCTTTTTAATTTTTAAGGACAGCAAGGAATTTCTTTCAGACAAACAGCTGGATCAGTTTTGTCACATGTGGAATGCAGGGTTGGAAAGGATGCAGTCACACCCCTTAAATTCCTCATGGAAAGTAGCAATGCAACCAGCCTGAGTTTATAGTGGCCGAATCAAAGGAATCAAACGGCAAAGCACCATTCCTGAAGCCCCGATGGCCCAATTTGGATCTCTAAATAATAGGCGTGCCGGAATCTCTTCTAAAAGAGTTAGCTCTTGCCCATTCTTGTAGGTGTTTCGTGGTGACATAGTGGAGATTTGAGTCTGACCCAGAGAGGCAGACTTTGAAAACATCCTGTGGTCTCTCTATAGCTTGCTTTCAGCCAAATTTGGATTAACTATTTAAAGTGTACAATCTAGGCATTGTTGGCAGCATTTCTATGATATAAAGTAGTGTCTCACCACAATAAAGAAAAAGCTGCAGATTGAGCATCCTCTTATTTCCTTCTATAATGGAAGGCATAGAGATTTGTTTGAATCTGATTTCTGATTCACGAAAAAATAATTGGGTGACATCTTCATGGTAATTACAAGGCAAGAAAAAAAAATAATGCATTATTCCCATGGTAGCTTCAGAGAAATGTGGTACAGATGTTTCTTACAAACTCACCTAGTTATAAGAAGTGCATGGTAAAATGGATCTCAAAAGTGTGGTTTCCTGATCAGGACACTGAGCATCACAAGGGAGCTTGTTAGAAATGCAAATTAGCCACTCCCCACACCAGGCCCAATCTACTAAATCAGAGACTCTAGGATGAAGTCCACTTGTGTTTATCCAGCCCTCCCAGTGATTGAGAGGCAGCCTCAAATTTGGTAATCATTGATCTAGTGTGGTTGAAGACAAATTACAGGCCGCTTGCCTCAAGTCTGTTGAACCATAGTTTCTAGAAGAAGGCATGGGGAATCACAGTTTTACAAGTGACCTGAGTGATCCCCTTGTTAAGGACAAGGCTGGCCACCTGCAGTCAGGTCACGTAAGAGGTAACTAATATCCTTCTCAATGTCAGAGGAATGGTTCTGCTCTATTACAGCAGGGGAACTGGCCTGGAATTTCTGGGCCTAATCTATAGATACAGTGCTTTTCTCCCTTCCCTTCTTCCCCCTTTTTGAATTCTTGCCCACTCTTCCTCTTTCCCTCCCTCTGTTCTTTTTCCCCTCCTCCTTTCACTCCTTCTCTCTTTCCTTCCATCTCTCTCTCCCTTCTTACTTTCCTTTCATCTTACCTTTTCCTCTGTCCCGCTTTCCTGTCCCCCTTTTCCTCCTTATTTTTTATTTCTAGCCAATATAAACTACACTATTATGACCATAGGAGAAGGTGGATTACACTCAAATAACAAGATTTAACAAAAGTGAATTGGAAAACATGTTGCTTATTTGATTAGTAAATACTGTGGATTTCTTACAAGAACTGAGACTTAGTCCTTGGAAAACCTAAGATACTTATGATATCAATTAATGTCTTGTTTGATTGCACATGGTAAATAATTTTTAGAGGGTGAAAATAAGAATGCTTCTGTGAATCAGATTGTTTAGTAAACAATTATATGTACCAATAATAAATCTTATCAGGTTAATTAGTTCCAGGAGAATAATTACTATAATATCTACTTCTTTAAGCATACTGACATTTACAGTCTAGTAATCATTTAAACTGGAAAACAAAAGAGTCCAAAATGGTCTAGAGCGATTGTCTATAGTATCATAGCCAGAAAAGTTTTAAAGGGATGTTGTGTATGGGCAAAAACTCTACAATATTTTCATGACTCATTGGAACAATTAGAGAAGACCCCTGATCAGATGTGACATTTTAGTATAGAAAAGGCGAATAATGGTAATATTTTAAAACCATAATTAGAATTTTCTTGGCATCCTCTTCAATTCAGTCTTCAAATCTATCTCCAGTTTCATTCATTGACTTATGCAACAAATATTTATCTAGCTCCTAGCATATGCCAGGCGATGTTCTTGGTACCGGGACTATATTAGTAATGGGATATCCCGAAGCTTCGCACTCATGGAGCTGATGTTTCAGTGGAAGCAGTAGGTAATACAGATAAAATGGCATGCAAGGTGTTACTTTACTGCAGGCAATAATGGAAGCTGTCTCTGAAACAGTTACATTTGAATAGAGACCTGAAGGAAATAAGGATTCATCACGTGACTGCTTAGGGGAAAATAATTCTACACAAAGGTAACAGCTAGTGGAGAGGCTTAGAAGACTGAGCCTAACATGGTCTATAAGAAGCAAAAGTCTTTGTGTATGTGGAGAGAAGGGAAAAGTGATAAGTGTAGAACACATATTTTAGGGCTTTTTAATCTCTTCTTCTCCTACCAAGTTTACAAATATCACACCTAGTTATCTTACATCATTTTCCCTGATGCTCAAGATAATGCCTTTCAATGAGGAAACTCTAAAATAAATATAAAGTCAATCATTAAATGACTGAATTAAAGGAACTACTGAATTAAAGACTTCAGTAGAGAAACAAGTCTTGTATTAAGTTGCATGAAACCTTTGGATACACTTTTCTTATTTATAAGCTAAGATAGTAAATTATGTAATTGTGTAAATCTTTTGTTCTGTATAATTCTTTGATTTCAGATGCATGGTTTACTTTCCATTTGTGAACAGAAGTTTGCCTTTGTTCTTTCTAGTTCTGAATTAGTCAATTTTAAATAAACAAAAAAGCTGGATAGTATTCACAAGAGAGCCTTAAAATGTAATTGAAGATACAGAAAATTAAAGATAAGATAAAATAAAATAAGATTCACATATCTAATGAAAATAGTTTGTGACTTTTTTTTTTCAGTAGTGGGGTTTGAACGCAGGAGTGCTCTACCAATGAGCTACATCCCCAACCCTTTTTTATTTTGAGACAGGTTCTTGCTAAGTTGCCCAGGCTGGCTGCAAACTTATGATTCTTGCACCTCAGCCTCCTGAGTCGCTGGGATTATAGGCATATACCAGCAAGAATTTAACATTAGCTGACAAAACTACACAAAATTGAAAGATGCAGTCTTTGGAGCCTATTTATTTTGGAGTCAAGTCCAGACCTTATTAGTTTTTGCTTGCAATGTGATCTTGGATTAATAACTTAAAATCTCTCTGAGATCAGTTTCCTCAACTGTAATATGTGTTTATTGATACTCAACTCCTAGGGTTATTGTAAAGATTTTGTAATAATGTATATGAGTAATTTAGCACAGAGCTTGAATCAGGCATTCGATGAAAGTCATATGCAATTTCTCTTTTCCTTAAGTAAGTTTCCACTCATTTGGTACATGGAAAGCCAATCTTGAGTCTTTATCCAGAAATGTTTTCTGGAAGTTTGTATTTCTGGCACAAAGCGTAGTGTTTTGGACATAATAGGTGCTAAAGGCTACTGATCATGTTAATAGTAGTGACAATGACACTTTACAAAGGAGCTGCTGACCAGCTCTATTAAAGGGTCAAGTTTATAGCATAGAGTTATTGCAATGCTTCAGAAATGCTACAGTGCTACAATTGAATTTTAAACTGAACTATTTGTGACTACAGAAGATATTTCCATAGTAAATTTTTAGACAAAGAAAGTCAGCTAATAAACAATAGCCATAATTTGAATGTGTATCTTCTAATGAAGATAGGAAAGCTCTTTAGGTGTTTTGTACTTAAACTAATTAGAGGAAATATTTGTACATTATTTCAAATCATCTTATCAATTAACTCTAATCCTAGTATACTTTCTAATAGGAATTAGAGATTTTCAATTAAGAAAACCTAATAAATCTGATTGTAACCTTATCCTCATCCAAATATAAACATTGACTTTGAATATGTCTATGCATTAATTTTCACAGCAAGAGTGTGTGTGTGTGTGTGTGTGTGTGTGTGTGTGTAGAAATAGTTAACAGTTAAATCAAATGATGGCAGAGTACATCACATATTTAAAATTGTGCTGAATGGAAAACTTACTTGTGTTTTGCTCTCCTTTTCTTGTAATAGCAAAGCAAATTATCTTTTTGTTAGTTGAGCTACATAAGGTCTTTCTCAACTCAGTTTGAGAAAAAAGGACAAGGAGGGCATATCTCAGAAGCAGTCTGGCTGGAAAGGACAGAGCTGAGCAGAATCTTCAGGAGACTCTGGAGGTTGTTGCTTTCAGGAAGATTAGGAGGAACATGTGAGAAGGAAGCAAGGCTTGACTTACCTCATTTTTCTGCCCCCAAGGAGTATGGGCATCTGATGTCACTCTTTGAGTCAGGAGGCCCATTTTGAGTAACTGCACAACAAAGTAACTAGAGGGCAATCTTTGAAAATAATGGTAATGCATAATTCTTGAATGAAGAAATGTTGAAACATGTATCATTTCACCTCTGACCAGACAGTTCGTGTGCATGAAAAGCTGAACAGGAGAATGGCACTTGGATTTTATCAAGATCCCTTTAGGTTAAGAATAAAGTTGAGCTGAATTTTTTGTTTCTTTACTGAGATTAAATTTATAAATATTATCTTTTAACACTGATGTGTTTAATTAATATTTATTCTAAGAATGTGTTTTCTGGAGATTATTGAGGTTCTACAGCATTTCATTATACAATTTAGTCTTTTAATATTGTTTTCATATTTTTTTTCAAAATTAAGTAATACTTTTTTAAATCATTTAAATTAAAGTTTAAATATTCTCTTCAATTGTTTATCATTAGTTTTTTCTTCTTTTAAGAAACAATTGGGGTTAATATAAAGAGCATCACAGCTATTAAGAAACTGGAAGAAATACTGGAAGAAACTCCTTTGTTTTTCTAAGATACATTTCTGGTCTGAATGAGATAGATTACTTGGTATGTTTTTGGTTGGTTGCAGTGGACAAAAACTATATCAATTTTATCATTTCCTTTTTTGTTTAGAAATAAACTGTGTGTTTGTGTATGTATGTGCTATTCTTTAATCCCAAATGCAAACTGAACCAAATTATCTTTTGGCTTTTCATATGTGTTAGGCTATCTGTATTTATTAACATCATTCAAATATTGTTTAATATCACCCAAATATTGAATAATATTGAATCCAAAGTCACCACAGAGTGTTAATATCATACAGTTTTGAATTGTCTCCACTAACCTAAAAAGTAATATGGCATAGAAATAGCTTGTGCTGTTTTTCATATGCTTTTTCATCCAACAAATGTGGCTATGATTAAGTACTCATAAGCAAAAAGTCATGTAATGAAAAAAATTTACATACATATGAAATAAGCACACTGATTCTCCAGCAAGAAACAAAGCATATCATCTGTTTCTTTGTGTCAAGATTTTTTTCTTTAAAAAAGATACCAAATAGTGATTCTGAAGTATATTGTTTTTTATAAATGTATTTTTCCATTCAATATTGTTTCACTTACTTATAAAATGCAACAGTGTTTTTGGAAAAGGCTGCATAGATCTCTACAAACTTTATATTGATCTCAGGAGACATACATTGGGAATGTACTAAGTTGCTTTTAATTTTATTTTTCCCTGGGCATTTTAGTACTTTATTCAATCTTTATCGAGTGTATTTGGTAAGAAGAGATTTCTCTTTTTAATAATAATGAGTTCATTAATCACAACCTAATCTTTATAAATAGGACAATAATATTTTGGTAAGGAATTAATTCATGTGTATGTATATCCAAAATGTTTAGGCATGTATAAAGTAAGATTGGTTCCATGTCCATATAAATGAGACCAAACAAAAGAAAAGCATCCAGAGAAACAGCTTACACTCTGTAATTTTGAATTTTGATAGGTTTCTTTATTCAGGGGAACTCTATCTGTGGCACATATTTGTGGGTTGGGGTGTGGATTCTGGTACACCAGAGATGAAGCTTAAGAGCAAAATGATTTGGTCCTAAAGATGGGAGTTGTTACAGCAAAGTGACAGATTGGTGGTGGCAAAAGCTGCACTATGTAATTTAGGGAATCTGTAAATTCCCTGTGTGGATTCTAAATTTTAAATATTGGTGGCTTTTACTGTAGTTGTGACAAAAAAAATCTATAAATGGCCATTCTTAACACAAATTGGATTTTCTTCTCACAATTTATATAATTTTCCTTTGTCTCATTAGCAACTTTATTTTGGGAGTGGTACTGGAGATTGAATTCAGGGTCACTCGATCACTGAGCCACATCCCCGGCTCTATTTTGTATTTTTTCATTTAGATACAGGGTCTCACTGAGTTGCTTAGCATCTCACTTTTTCTGAGGCTAGCTTTGAACGTGTGTTCTTCCTGCCTCAGCCTCCTGAGCTGCTGGGATTATAGGAATGCAATACCATGCCTGGCTTTATTCGCAGCATTTTTCATAATTGGAAATAATTATTAAACGAAGTGTATTTTCCACAAAGCCAGTGCATTTGATATTTAAGTGATATCTTTTGAATAGATTGTGACCCAAAAATAGTTATTCCATTAGGTTTCCTAGGAAGGTGGGAAGACTTGATGAGTATACAGCTCTATACTTTGCCCTTTTTAAAAAATATTTAGTTGTAGATGGACACAACAACTTTATTTGTTTTTATGTGGTGCTGAGGATCGAACCCAGTGCCTCATGCATGTGATGCAAGCACTCTACCACTGAGCCACAATCTTAGCCCCTATACTTTGCCTTTTGAAATACATCTTTCCCTCAGTTTCCCCAAAGTTTTCAAAACTGTGGTGGCGCTGTGATGGAGATGCTTCACATTGCAACTATAAATAGCTATTTATTCACGTGATAAATGGGGCACAGATGGTAGCTCTGGTGCTGGCTGCAGGGGAGAGCAGAAGGGCTTGCACTGCTAGTGCCAGTGTCTTCAGGGAAGTTTGGAGAAAATGTTTGAACATGACAGTGATGGCCTAATTATATGCACCTCCTGATATATGTAGTGGTTATTTCAAGTTACTTCACTGATGCAAGAAAACAGTGTTCTGGAAATTAAAGTAATGAGACCATAGATACATTATACTTTGGATACTTGTAATTTTCAGAGTACTTAGGATAGCCTTCCTTCAGTGAAAAGATCTAGCAAGGTTCTTTTATGTGGAACCCAGTATGAAAATGCAGTCTTACTATATATGAATAACTAATATCTTTAGCAACCTGTATCAGTAGTTAGAAATAATCCATAGAACACTCATCTGGGTCCTTCATATTTCTGTAGTATCTTCCTTTTTTCAAATTTTGCTTACTGATTTCATTTTTCTTCCAGTTCTGCTATTACAACTGCTGTTGTGTGCATGTGTGTATGATAAATGGTCTTTTTTCACATGCATTTTCATTTTCCTAAAATGTTTTGTTCTACCTCTTCACAAAACTAGCTTGCTCTCAACCTTTCAACTTTGACTTGGTATTCACTTTATTAGCCTGATTTGGTACTCTTTCTCTCTGCTTCCTCTTGTGAGAATGCGTGCCATGTCTTTTTGTACATGCATTTTGACTTATTGTCCTTCTCCAAATTGTGAATAAAAAATGACATTTGTCTAGTCATCCCTGACCCCTCTATGTTTGGCACACAGTAGGTCATTCAGAAATAGGTCATGACAATCAAGCCACTGGATTGATGCAGAGGTAGAGGAGGATTCTCCTTCTTCCATCTCTATGTGGTGTTCTCCAATATTATCCTCTCTTTCAAATACCTCCTCATACCCATGAACTCTATTTGAGTCTCCTCCATTTATCATTTCCCCAGAATTTTCAACAAGTTCCGGATGTTCAGGTTGTGGTTAAAATTGCCTTTTTTTGTGGCACATTATGAAGCATGCCAGCTGTTGACTCCTAAGACAGACATCTCAGCTTCAAAGCCCAGCTTTGTGCTTGCCACTATGAGTCTTTGGTTTCTCTGCCTCCATTTCTTCATCTCCAAAATGGCCATAATAAAATAACTGCCTGATGGGTCTAGAGTGAAGATCTTATGAGAACATTCATGCAAAGCCCTTGATCTAGTATTAGTTAATTTGTCACTCTCATTAAATGTTAATCATTATTATCACAATTCAGAGACTCCTAGTTCTGTACAGGGGGTAAAAAGAGGTTGGAATACAGTTTTCTTAAAGGAAAATTAAATAGCTCAGTAAAATGCAATCTTACATTTGTTACTTTTGGTGTTGGGATGTTTGATTTGAGTGAAAAATATATTTGTGTTTAAAATAAGTTGGCAAAATTATCATTTCCAATCCATATACGACTTATCTATGGCACAAGTTTTCTTTATCAGAGAAGTGTAGCCATGACCTGTGCTCAGGCCTAAAAGCAGCAAACCTCCCAAGAGGAAATGAAGCTTTTCAATCCCCAAATTGCAAGCCTCAGCACAGACTGCCACAGCACAAGCTAAGAAAGCAAATGCTGGAGGTGAAGGGGGTTATTCAGCACTTTGAATCCTGCCCATTGTCTTGGCACGGGAGCCTACAGGCTAACGTTGTATCAGTTCACCCCTGTGTGGGGAGAGGAAGAGTGCATGCTGATTCACCTGCTTGTGAAACATTATCAGACAAGTAAAGGCAAGTCTATCCCAGAATTGAATATTATGTAAATAATGTGTTTTCTGTGTTCTCAGACAGCTCAGCTCTCTCAAGCCAGCGGAGTAGTTTTCCAACTTCCTTTTGGACCAGCTCTTACCAGCCCCCACCTGCACCCTGTTTGGGGGGAGTTCATCCTGACTTCCAGGTCACTGCACCTCCTGGCACCTTTACTGCTGCCGAGCCCAGCCCTTGGCCAGGACATGGCCTGCATCAGACTGGCCCAGCTCCTCCCCCACCAGTATCTGAGTCCTGGCACTATCCTTTGGCATCTCAGGTGAGCCCATCCTACAGCCACATGCATGAAGTGTACATGCGGCACCACCACCCTCATGCCCACATGCACCACCGTCACCACCATCACCACCACCATCACCACCCTGCTGCTGGTTCTGCCCTGGATCCGTCATACGGGCCCCTGCTGATGCCGTCAGTGCGAGCGGCCAGGATTCCTGCTCCCCAGTGTGACATCACAAAGACAGATCCGACTACAGTCACCACTGCTACCTCAGCGTGGGCCGGAGCCTTTCATGGAACAGTGGACATAGTGCCAAGTGTGGGGTTTGATACAGGTGAGCTGGTAGATTTCCTCCTTTCCATACAAAGAAGAATAAGTTAAGGCATTTAAAAAGATGTATTATTTGAAAAATTCTTTTGAAACATTTTTTCTATGTACAGTGAAGCTTTGATATGTTTATAGAACCTAACCATTTTGCAATAATTCCTACATTCCTGTAGAAACTGGTATGACCAGTTTATGAAATCCAGCCTGAGAAAGATCTCATAACTTTTCTCCCATCTCTTAGGCTAGTAATTGGTTCCTTTGCACTGGAATCTCTGTTACCTTAGGTTTATAGAGACTGGAACACATTCTTTAAATCTTCCTAATCTGTGCTATGTAATGTATAATGCCCAATAGAATTCAAAAGAAATTAACTTTAATTTTTCTTTTCTTCACTTCCCGCCTTTGTCATGCCCTTCCCTACTCTGATTTCATTAACACAAGATTTAATTTGACTACTGTAAAATCTATGTTCAACAGATTCAGAAAAATATGGCAAGGAGTGCTCTTCCTTGAGCATTCATCTCCTCTTTAGCTTTGAAGGCCGTTGTATTAAATGTTTGAGCTAGGTTTTTTGGACTGGATGTGTGATATTAATAGTATTACTACTTCTGAGTTCATGAAGTCACAGGCACCAGACTAAAAATATTAAAACTTAAAAAACTGAGCAAAAATCAAATTAGCAATTCTGTCCCCAGAGTCTGCATTCCAAAGTCACCCGTCTCCAGCTCCAATCACAGCTTCTTTCCTTGGAACACTTTGGGATGTACTAGAACTTTCTTTCCACTAGCTTAGAGACTTTTTTCTTCTTTAGCTTTTCCATAGTGGGTAGGATCTTTAATCCTGTGCTTTCTCATGACAGAGAACTCTCCAGAGTAGGAAATACCCAGCCTCCTGCTGCATTCACCCTGGCATGAGTGGAACATTTTGGTCAACTGCCTGCCTCTGAGCTTTCCAGTGTTGGTCGGTGCTCTCTCTCACCCATTTCAGCTTCTCATCCACTTTCAGGGTTCATGCTGCTTCTCTAAACAAAGTATCAAGGAGCTGGGTTCTCCCTTCCTAGACAAGAGTGTCCTGTGGGGCTGGCCTTCAGTGGCTGCTCTTCTTTCATTGCCACACACTAACAAATGAGGGCGACTCTTGAGTTGTTTGATGCCTGGAGCCAGATATTATTGGAGTCCCCAGGTTAGTAGCCAGCCAGTCCCACAGGGTCTTACCTGCTTCACACCTATGGTACCTATGGGACAGAGTAACAATGCTCTTAGAACTGCTTCCTTTGTCTTCAGAGGACAAAGGAAGAAGTGGCCCTGATTACTTCCTCTGTGTTTCTAATTCTGTCGTCTTTTGCTTACTTTTGTACTGGTATATTTTGGTGTGAGTCTGGTTCACTCATTGTTCAGAATTTCAGCTTGAAATAGTCTCGTCAGGATGAAATACCTTGCTCTTACTTTTGGAAATGGACAAGAGTGCCGTTTTTGTCTTGAGAGGATCTTGGGAAACCTGTTTGCCTGAATAGAATTGTCCTGTGCCCAAGATGAGGTTTGAATCAAGACTTGTCCTTCTCTAAGGGATTGCTGGCGTAGGAGCTTCCTGTGTACATAAATAAATTAGGTAACTAAGACTTTCACAATAGTTTGTAGTGAGGAATGAAGACTTCCTTACTAGATGCATGTAGCGTTGCTCTTTGTGAGTGTGGGCTTGGAGTCATGATCATGATCTGTCCTTATTCCATGAGTTTTGACTCAACTGTGAAAACAAAGGAATCAAGCAGAAAAATAGCATTTTTAGCATAATCATTAAGCAGGTAGAATTGTATACTAGATTAGGTTAACTGCTGCAACTACACTTTTTATTACCTTCAGCTACATTTACATTTTGGGAGATGCAATCCCAGTGAAAATCTGAACTTTAGAGAAGATTCTCATAGATATCTTTGTCACAGTTTAGAACTCCATTACTGGGAGAAAAGACATGATTGCTCAGACTTATCTCTGAAAATGTAATTTGAGGCATGAATCTTGTGTGTTTACCCTACAAATTCTATTCTGCACTAGCAGAAGGAACTACGTGGGGCTCTCTGTGTGTGGCTGGCAAAAAACAGGGAAAGCTCTAAGCCATATGTGGTCATTTTTTTCAGACGTAAAGTCAACTGTCACATGAATTAGAGAGGGACCACTTTCCACAGGACATTTTGTGGGATAGTGTTATTTGGGCATTACCTTTGTGGGATGAGAGAAGACGGACAGAGAAAGTCTTTCTGTGATGTAGGTCAACACAGACCTTAATTCACAGAGAGCTCTGCAGCTGGATGGCACTCCATCACTGTCGTTGAGCCCAGGGCATTGGTCTTTCCCATTTCTGCATTCACCAGTTTTTGCTTGCAATCCGCCTCTTGGAGAAGGCTATAACATTGGGTAAAGTTGCCTTCAGTGAGCTGAAGGCAACTCCCAAAGAATCAACTCTTCAGTCATGAACTGCCAATAAGAGGAGAATGAATGTCTCAGTCACAAAAGGCATACCACTGTATTCACTACTGAGGGACAACAAAAGGACAGTAGCTTTTGTTCCACTCTTACAACTACTTGTAAAAGAACATAAGTTTCCATGTAAAAGATATGAGCTTGGCAGGTGTAAGGTAGCTGAGAAGAGTGAGGGACGGTTCCCTCTATGTGATTACATCACTGAGCTGCACAGTGATGACATGACTGTGCAGCTCAGTACTCAGCATCAGTGTTGGAAAGCTACTGAACAGCCAAGGAAGAAGGCTTTACTCAGGTGAGGAAGTCATAACACTTCTCAAAGTCTAGACCACCAAAATGTAGATCGTGTTCATATTCCATTCAAAAGTAAATAAATTAATTCAATGTTTTTAAAATATTTTGTTAAATGACATGGTATTTCTCTTAGCTTTGGTGTTTCCATGACCTTTTGCAATAGGGGAGTGGTCTTAGTCATTTCAGGTTGCTATAACAAAATGGCATAGACTTGGTGTGACTATAGTATATAATATCATAATATAGCATTAAAAAGCAGGATTTCCCCCCCACAGTTTTGGACACTGCTGTGTCCAGAATCAAAGCATTGGCTGAGCCTGTGTCCATAGATGACAAGGATTTCCTGGTTCATAGATGACAAGGATTTTGCTCTTATTTCATATGGTGGTGGTAGAGGCAAATGAGCACTCTGGGACCTCTTTTAAAAGGCACTAGTCCCATTCATGAGGGCTCCACTCTAATAATGTGATCATCACATAAAGGTCCCACATTCTAATACCACTACCTTGGCTGGTTAGGATTTCAACATAAGAATTGGGGGGGGCGGCATAAACTCTCAGTTCCTTGCAAAGAATGTAATAACTAGGTACATTTTTATTTTTTAGACATTTAAAGAAAATAATGAAATCTAGGAAATTGGAAGCTTCAATGTAATATAGCATTCGATGAAAAAAGAAAGTTTTATAGTATTGTGTACTGTCGTGCAAGGGTAAAATTTTTCTGTACAGGACCAGATAATCGTTTATGTTTTGCTGGATCATGTGGTCTCTCTCACCACTACTCAGTTCTGCTCTTGTATTGCTCAAACTACCACAGTTAGTGCTTTAATGAGATGTACTCTGTTCTGTTTTGGTCAGCTTTGTTGTTACTGTGGCCAAAAGACATGACAAGAACATAGAGGAGGGAAAGTTTATTTCAGGCTCATGGTTTCACTGGTCTTAGTCCATAGACAGCTCACTCCATACTTCTGGGCCCAAGGTGAGGTAGAACATCATGGCAGAGTGACTCTCTGGAAAAAAGTTCCAGACATGGAAAGGAAGCAGAGAGAGAAAGAGAGAGAGAGAGAATGAATATGAATCTCTGTTCACCAGGGACAAAATATAAACCCCAAAGGCACATGCCCAGTGACATACCTCCTCTAGCCACACACTACTTGCCTACACTTAACACCCAGTTAATGTATATCAGTGGATTAATCCATTGATCAGATCAAAACTCTCATAATCTAATCATTTAACCTTTGAACCTACTTGCATTGTTCTACACATGAGTTTTTGGGTATCAAACCACAGCATACTTCATCAGTGAAAATATTTAGTATATTCTCCCAATGGTTAATGGTAGTTACTTCTGGTAGGTTAGCATGTGACCTGAGTTTTAAGGTCAGACAGCCTGATTTCATAAACTCAGCTCAGTCACTTACAAAACAAAACAAAAAGCAGATTCTGAGCAAATTATTTAACCCCTTCCAGTGCCTCAGCTTTCTTACGTATAAAAGATGCCTAATAGGATCATTTTGCATGTTAAATGTGTAATTTCAGTGAAACATTTATAAATGCCTTGGCATATAACAGTCTCTAAATTCTAGTTATATAAGAAAAGGTAAACAGACTCACTGTTTTTAAGTTTAAAATATCAATATTTTGATACACCTCACAATTATACTTCACTATTTTAATGAACAGAACTCAGTGGTTTTAAGTCTATTCACCATATTGTGTAACCCTTTGCAATATCTAATTTCAGAACATTCAATCACCTCAGCAAGAATCTCTGTACTTGTTAGGGAGCACTCCTTAATCCCCCCCTACCTTCCTATCTCAACAATCACTAGTCAAATCGCTGCCTCTATGGATTTTCCTATTCTAGTTATTGTATATAAATAGGCTCATATAATATTTGACATTTTGCGTCTCCCTTCACTTATGTAGTGTTTTCTAGTTTCACCTATACTGTAACATGTATCAGAATGTCGTTCCTTTTTTTAAGTGGTGGATCCAATTCCAATGTATGAATATACCATATTTTGCTTATCCATGCATTAGGTGGTGAATATTTGCTTTGTTTCTAATTTTTGACTAACATGAATAATACTGTTGTGAACACTCATGTATAAGTATATGTACATGTTTTCAAATCTCTTAATTGTATATCTTGTGGGATTGAGAGACTCTCATTTTGTTTCTGCATTTCTGGAAGTTTATTTTTTACTTTTTTAATTTTTTTTTTTAGTTGTAGATGGACACAAATATCTGTATTTATTTTTATGTTGTGCTGAGGTTTGAACCCAGTGCCTCACGCAAGCGAGGCAAGTGCTCTACCACGGAGCGCAACCCCAGCACCATGGAAGTTTACTTTTAAAAAACATTTACCCATATCTATAATTAATTTAAATTTTATTTAAGAAATTAGATGTTTTCAAATTTTTTAAATTAATTACAGCATTTCATAATTGAGCTCTGAAGTTTGATAAGTAAAATTCTTCCATAAGAATGAAGTGAAATGTTGAATAGTTTCTGAAGAACTGAACTACATTGAGTTCAGTCAAGTTTCTCTGACACAAAATTTAAAGGCCTCCTCACTGTCAGTTGACACCTCCTTAGAATTTGTGTCTAGGGAGCCTTCTCCCCTTCACCTTATACTGGTACTCTTTTCTATCACGCCTGGTTACTCTCACTTATTGCTCTTTTGTTGAACAGGTATTACAATTACCTTGAGATGATAAGTGTGTTGATATGATATCTGCCCTTTTTGGGAAAATATGTCTTTGCCAAAAGACTGTTATCACAAATCTTTTATTAGTCTTTCTCCCCTTTCCTTTAGCAATCTTGAAACTGGGTTCTGTGACCTCCATAGAAGCAGTGATTCTAGCACATGGGCTTAATCGAAAAAAAGCTCTTGGGCTCTCTTAGCTTAATTTTTCTTCATAGTAAAAGCCATTGATTCAACTTTTGTAGCTTTCCTCTCACATTAAGCAGCTATGAAGAGGTTTAGTTTGAGGATACGTGGGACTGGAGATCATATCTAGAATGGTAAAATGAAGAAGGGAGGACTACTTTCAAACAACTTCCGGTTATTAAATGGGTCTATGTGCATCAGAAAGAAGAGTTAAATGTGGGAGGTTTGTGGTTGGGTGTAATATATTATCAGATATGCATATGAATGCAAGAATATGCATCTTCTTCACAGATTTTTTGGTTATGACATTAATTAAATTCTGATCTAGCACTCACCTTTCACAGGTCATAACCATTCACTGCATTTCATTGAAATGCTGTTATTCCTATTTCCTGTTATTGCCCATAATTTAGCCTATGTAAGGCATACAATCTTGCATTTCCTCACCAGTTTGAATAAATTTTTTGAGTAAAAATATTGTCAATGAGTTCTTTTTACTAAAATAAAAAGTTGACTGTATTTATAACTCCACTTCATTCTCTGTATTTAAACTTACTAAAAGTAGAAGGAGTCATGTTTTGTGATGTGACTTCTTCTCTATAAACACAAGCTGCTTGTGGCTTGAGATGTATTCATCTGTAGATTCACAGATTTATTTTTCTTTCTAAACCTCCTGTTATTTTAGCTAAAATTTTGTTATGAATTTATTCTCTTTTACTTTGAGGAATATCATAATAATACAATATAAAATATACATAAACAGCTTACAGTTGAGGTCCACATATTCTTTTTGCTGAGATATATTTAGGTAACCTAAAATAAAACACAAAACAAAACAACATTCTTTAGTATATTATGGTTCATGAAATCTGGAACTAAAAAGGAATAAATATGTGATGTTTTTCTGGCTTCTCAAAAAACTCACCTTAAGAGTATTAGCCATAAGTGTGTGTAATTAGCCCCTGAGTAGTAGATTCGATGAGAGAATAATTGTAGGAGACTGCTCCCAACTGTAGTGTTAGCTAGATAATAAGCATTATCTGGTTGATCTCTCACTGACCAAGATATATTCAGATATCAAGTGAAATCAAGATTATGTACTATAGGACATTGATTTTTGCTAGCCAGAGAAGAACAGAACTATAATAGTTACCAGCTCTGCAAATTACTTGTAGAATTCAGATAGTGAAAGTTTTCTTAAGTTCAGAGAAGTGTTTCTAGTACTGTGTCAGATGTTGAAGAATAAACTAGATTATTTCTGAAGAGAATTTCATGTCAATGGGCCTAATTCTTTGGCCTATGAATGGAATTGCTCTGTTAGGAAATCTGCTGAAAATTGTGTGAGGACCTACATTTTGATATTAGATAGGGAATACTAGGTAACACTGGGGAAATTAGAAGTAGACAAGTGTCTTTATTCATTTCTCCTCATGAGCAATTTGTGTCTGATAAAATCATTAAAATGAAATCACATTAAGTATATTTATGAAAACTTATGGAGCAAAATACATTTAAAAACAAAATTCTGGTTTACTCTGAATCTTGTAATGTGAATATTCAATCAAAGGGACTGTATTTACAAATGACAAAAATTGTAATGGGATTTAAGGGGGAGTTATTATTGCTCAAAATAGTTACATAGTACAGTTTAGGGTGTAGCTCAATGGTCGAGCATGTGCTTACCATCGGTGAGGTCCTGGGATCAATACCCAACACTAAAACAAAATTCAGAAAAAAATTTAAAAAAGTTACTTTAGAGCATATAGTGTTTCCTTTGTAATAGGCTAAACTGCTTCATTGGTTAAGATCATGGTAGTCAGTGCTTTAAGAATGCTTTGCAGTGAAATCCATTAGTAGAAACATAAATATATTTGATGTATTCAACAAAGGAGGCAGCAAAGCAGGACAAGAAATAGCTAATGTACAATGGCAGTAAATGGAGTATTTCTCTACATAAAAGACCAGTGAATGTCTAGTTTGCCATTGCTTTTTCATCCACCCTGTGAATTGCCATCTCTAGATCATATCCTAAGAGTCATGGTTGCTTGTAGCTGGTCTGATGTGGAAAAACCTAGATCAAAAAGATTGTCATTGAAAGTTCTCAAAATAACCTTGCTAAACTCTCTCAAAAGCTTTAAAAATTATTACTAATTTTATAATTTCTTTGGGCTATTAAAAGGATTAAAATTATGGAGCTTCACATCCAATAACTGTTGGGAGATAATTTCTCTTTTTAAACATTTTCATTTATAAGAAAGGACTAAAGAAGACCCTGAGTTACCTAAGATGCTAGAATATTTATCAATATCACTATGTTCCAATTCCAGGCTTTACCATGAAAGAGGGATGTAGTAAATTTGGAGAGGAATTATCACACAGCCACAATAATAATTTAAAAGTTACTACAGGTAATATTAAAATATTGGCCCTATTAAAAGTACCATGGCCCTATGGTATTTTTAACTCTAGAGAAGAGAAGGCATCAAAGTAACACATATTATGTAGATGCTTCATTAAAATCATTTTCTTTTTCACTTCGCCTCTTCCTATGGAATATGTATTAGCCACCTGAATTGTAAAAGATGGATAATACCATTGTAAAAAGTGACTGAATTGTAACATTAACACCTATTCCTATTCTTGACAATACTAGTAACCTTTATCAGTGATTAGGAAGTTGTGTAGTCTTCTTTATTGGCAGTACAAATATAAAAGGCACAGAAGTTATTTTGAAACATTTGATCTCAGCAGATAGAAAGATTAAATAGCATATCCATATAGAAGCCAGTGTAAAATAATATTTCTCAATGGTAGTAATGCTGTTCAGGAAAAATTTACAGAATTTTGAATACCTATATTATTTTAGTTTTAGTTAGGAAAGTTAAAGTGTCACGAGGCACTAGTCACAGATTAAAAAACAATATTTTAGGTAGACGTTTATGAACTAATAGAAATACTTTCTTTGGACCTTTGTAATTGTTGAGTTTTTTTGTTTTGGTAACAATAAAAATTGTATTAATCAACAACTGATTGCTCTGCCTTTCCTACAAAGCTCCCCCAGCCCAACATATATCATAAACCTATTTTCACTGAAGGAAAAAAAAAAACTGTCACAGATATGATAAAATATTTACACACTCTTGAATGGTGTTAGTTGACTAGGGCACATGTCCAGAATGACAATTTCGTGACCCGAAGAGTAATGGAAACCATCTTTGAGATGCATGCAAAATGCCAGGAGATCCCAGCCAGATAGTGGGATGTGCATGAAAAGCAACTGGGTGGTGAATCAGAGGGGAGAAATGCATTCCAGAGCCCTGCTGTCAGTTTCAAGTATCCATGGCTGGATTTTGCAGGACTTTAATGAAATTCCCCTGTTCTCCCAGAGCCATGTAGACATCATGCCTATGCTCTTCCCTGGGCCTTTTGCCATAGAATGGTGTGATAATGTGTTGATGCCCAATGCATGGGATTTTGTCTCATAGATCCTTTTCTTGCCTGATAGGACAAGTTCAGGAGTCTTCTGAGAGCATTATGAATGTTTTAGGGTTCATTTGCATAGTAATGCAAATAACTGTGGATGTTTAAATTTGAATTCTTGTATAAGATATCTTGGTTAAAAAAATAAAAAATAAATCTATTTTCCATATATATTGTTGATAGGAAATTAAAGAGTTGTAGCCTTTTTAAAAAGTAGCCTGGAAAATGAATTAACATCATAAACTTTGGCTCAGCGTTTTTATATCCCTGAGTCTTCTACACATAAGTGTAAGCATTTAAGGATGTATGAATAAAAAATGTTTAGTAGTAATGTTCATAATGACTAGAATTGAGTGACTGTCACCAAGCAGAGGATCTATAGGTGAATTATATTCCATATGGTATTGCTGACTGGAAAAAAAATGGAGGAAAGCATATATACATACACACACACACATATATCCTTTCTTTAAAAAAAAGGTTTTATAAAAAAAACCCTATATGCATTTCTGTGTTGTGTGTTCATATACATGTAACTTAATGAGAGCAGAGAGAACTAGTTTGTCAAATCATGTTTACTTTTGGGGCTGCAGATATTGGGCTCACTAATACGAGTTTGAGAAGAATGAAAGAAGAGTTCAGAGGAAGGAAGAAAACATTTATATAAATACATATGTGATATATATACACATATGCATATATAATATGTATGTATACATATAAATATATATGTATGTATACATATAAATAAATAAACATATATAGAGATATTTTTTGGTGGTTCTGGGAATCTGAGTCAGGGCCGCATGCATAACTAACAAGCACTCCACTACTGAGCTCTATACCCTCATTTTCCAAGAGAAAGAGGTAGACAAGGAGGAATAGAAAAGAGAAAGATTAATTTAATTAGTATTCCCCCCTCAATCAAAATATTCTAGGACTTTTCTTATCCTGAAATACTTCTGAAGTTCCACCGTTAGATTGACTCCTTATTGATAAAAATAGTGGCTCATAAAAATAATAGTCGATGTAGGGTTTTTAATTTTTACAGAGAAATAGCAATGTGTGTCCAGAGGATGTGCACAGGAAACAAAAAGCAAAAAAGATTCTGGGACCCATGTCACTACTTCATAGCTGTATCATGTTGAGCAAGTCTCATAACCTCTTAGCTCCTCCTTTTCCCTGGATTCAAAACAGAAATGATATTTTCTGACATGATCCAGCTAAGAGATTCCAATAAACCCTTGCACATGGTTGTGTTTTCCAGATGTTGACAAGTAATACAAAGTTCTTGTGATTTTTAATAAATATGGTGCATTTTAAATAGAGAAAAGAAATTTACACTGGAGGTGGGAGGCATCAGGAATAATTGATATGCAAGCTTTAAGTACCTCTTTCATTTTTTGATTGCATCTAACTTAGTCTCTTTTCTTGACTATTAGTTGTGATATTTGTTGAAGCCAAATTTCTGAGTAGTGGTATTTACTGGTATTGGCTATACAGTGAATACTGGGTGCTTTTCTACTGGTTGGGCACACAGTGGTGTAGTGTGGTTAAAAAAAAAAAAAACATGTATATGTATGTACATATATATGGGAACAATTTGAGGGGTTGTCATTTTTATACATCTCCGAGACATTTTTAAACATAGTTCTCTCTTTCTAGAGCAGTCTGTCACATGAAATGAGAGGAAATTAAAAAAATAGACATTATCCCATTGTGCTTATGTATTGTCAAGGTATTCATCTTTTCACTCAAATGATCAGAAAGAAATTTTATATGCAGAACAAGAAAGTTAGACTAGGAATTAGACTCCACAAGACTCCATTAATACCTGGTAATCTTTGAAAGTTGTGAACTTTTAGTGCATTCTCTATTTTAGCATTAATTTTGTGAATGAGTTTCAAAACATATTTATTGTATCAGTTGCTTTATAAATTGAATAAAATCTCTTGCTTTCTTAAATGTTTTCTCAAAAACTGTGAGATTAAGTAATATTATCATCTTTTGACTGTTTTGTTTAAAAAATTTTTTGATTAAATAATTATATAGAATTATGGGACATAGTATAATATATGAAAATGTATATAAAACATATACTGATGAACAGGGTCATTAGCATTTTCATCTTCTTGTCATTTCATTATATTTAGAGCCTTCATGACAGATTTCTTAAAGGAGTTGTCATTCACTAGCTATGTTGGAAGTTGGGGCCTTTTCAAATGATACGATGGCTTCTTTTTTTTTTTTTTTTTTTTTAAATATTTTTTAGTTGTACATGGACACAATGTCTTTATTTTATTGCTTTGTATGTGGTGCTGAGGATCGAACCCAGGGCCTCACGCATGCGAGGCAAGTGCTCTGCCGCTGAGCCACAATCCCAGCCCCGATACAATGGCTTCTTAAAAGAAACTGATTTTTTTTGTGTGGTGGGGGGCAGTTGTAGAGGTTTAAAAATTCCCAGATAGTTCTGATGTGACCCTTAAAGGTGGAAAACCACACAAACTATTGGAATGTATGTTTCAGGGGTCAGGGTCTTTGTGTGCCAACAAATTATTTTTCAGTAGTGCTCTGCTATTTTTTCACATTTCATATAGAATATCATCTAGATATTCTAGAAGAGCTTGAATGAAGAGATCTGTTTCAGAAGTTATCCCAATTTTGCCTCAGTTTTAAAATAGGCTGCAAAGATTACATACAAGAATTCAACATGTCATGAAAAACTCACAGATATTTATTCCCTTTCAGGCCACCTAACATTTCTCTTATTATTCTGGTTATCAACAATATAAGGTTTCACAAACAGTTGTCTGTGGCCAACATGTTCCAAATTCCTTGGCAAAAGATGCCCCCTTCCCCCCCAAAAAAAATCTTGCAAAGACTGATGAGAGGCAAAATATGCCATTTTTTTCTTTTGGATGAAGCCTGATATACTGGAGACTTAACTTCGTAAAATATGTTTGACCACAGGCATGTGTTCTAATGCTTATTTTCATGCCGGCTTTGCTTGTGATGTATCAGGTGATGCTTAGCTTCTCCATAATCATTGAAGCCCAATTCATGTTTGCTAGGATTGAACAAACTCTTCTGGAAATTGTCAGAGAGTAATCTTGTGTTCATGCCATACAAAAATGAGAAAAAATTTAACCATGTCAGAGCAGGAATTGAGATATAAAATATATCTCATTCTTACTGTATTTTTTACAATAAACTTTGCTTTAATGAAGAAATTGATTTTTTTTCTTTTTTTTTTTTTGGTAATGGGGATTGAACCCAGGGGTACTCTCCCCTGAGCCACATCCCCAGTCATTTGCATTATTTATTTTGAGGCATGGTCTTTCTAAGTTGCCAAGGCTGGTCTTGAAATTATGATGCTCCTGCCTTAGCTTCCTGAGTCACTGGTGTTAGAGAAAGTGATTATTTAAACCAAATGCACATTTAAAAGATATTTGTATTCTAGTAGTTCTGAAATAATTTTAAAAAATTTGAAGTCTTTAAATATTTCATACTCCTAAGGTACTGTGTTTCCGGTGTGGCTGTTGTATCCCTAACGATATTTTTGTGGATCCTGATTAGCTTTTCCTCTGGTTGGATTATCTATTTTCTGAATCGTAAAGCTGTCACTGCATAACCTAGAAACCTCTTTAAAGATGCATGTTTGGCTGCATTTGTTATCCAACAGATGTCTGAATAGTTAGAATCTCTTGAGAGTATTATAACTTGTGGTTTCAGTTACAATAAGTGATCCAAACTTTTTTTTTTTTTTTTTGGTCTTGCTGCTCTCTGTTCTGGGAGAAAGTCTGTAGAAGAAATTACAGAGAGTATTCCATTTCACTCTTCCCCATTCCCTTCTTTCTTCATTCTTTGTCTCTGTCTTCAAAGTTTCTTTTTATTTGCTTTTGAAGTTGAGGTCACTGAATTGGTAAGTAGTTGCATTCCATATTGTGCCTCGTGAACCTCCTGTTCTATCACCCAGGAGGTTATCAAATCAAAATTGAGCCTGATAAATTGCCTCTGTGGTCAAAAACCACCTCACTCTGTGATTAATATTTTGTTTGTCCACAAGTTCAGTTTTCAAGTAACTTGTTCTGATTGGTAACTCCATATCATGATGCTTTAAGTACTTGCCAATTTACCTTCCAGCTGTACATTTTAACATGGGCCAGTCTGAGGAAGTGGTTGCTGCTTAAAGGCAAAGGCTAGAGATTTTGTGCTTAGAAGGGCTCATGGTTTAGAGAGAGGAAGGTTCTGAGAGGGAAGACAGATGACAGAGGCTTGCTGTCTAGACCTGGGAAAACAAGAGCTAGTGGAAAACACCTGGGCAGTGAAGGGCTTATCACCTGTAATGTTTGCCTCAGGTATGCAGGTGCCCTGCTTACAGTGATGCTGTAAATTATGGCCTACTGGTAACGTCAGGTTTGTTGGGGTTTACATTTCTACTCCTCTTTTGGATTAGAATTTAAAGACATTTTGACAAGCTCAGACAGTTTTCACCTCATTGTTTCTGACAGTACTTCTATGTGGAGATATTGAGTGGATTTTAGATGTGCCTTGAGGAAATATCTCTATAGACAGAAAAATGTCCTTCTGCTAGAAAGTTATGCAGTCACAACTAGGCATCTTTTATTAATATTTTGGTGTGCAAGAGTGATAATCATAAACAAGTCATTATAATTAAAATGTCTTATAAATAAGTTTCATTTTTGCTCTGGTTCAAGAGGAATACATCTTATTTTTGATGACTTTAAAAGGAATTATTATCCTCATTTATATATTAAATACGAAAATAGATCATCAAACAGGCAAAAATATTAGTAATACATGAGAAAAAATTCCCATGTACCTAATATTTAAAAAATCTTAGAAACCAATGAAGGAATTTCTTTTTAAAAAGCACAAAAAATTGGCCAAAGATAAAGTACAAAAAACACTTAGAAACCAGTGAAGAATTTGCTTTTTAAAAAGCACAAAAATTGGCCAAACACAAAGTACAAGGAAGAAACACCATAATCACATAATGTTTTGTCTTCACTAATAGTGAAAGAAATCCAAGTGGAAACAATTATATATATTATACAAATCATAAGTAGTAAAAAAAAATAGAAATATAGGAACAACCATACATTGTGCTACCTACAAATATATAGATTAAAAGGTTGAATGTTTTCTCTGATATACAGAAGCTAATCCAACATAAGAAGGGCGAATAAAAAAATAGAAGAAAGATCAGTGGAGTAGATCGGGTAATTGAAGGAAAGGGAAGAGGCATGGGATAGGGAGATAATGGAATGAATCTGACCTAACTTTCCTGTGTACATATGTGAATATACCATAGTGAATCTTACCATCATATACATCCACAAGATGCTAATTAAAAAAAAAACCTATAAGTAAATAACAGATCAGTACAGTAGAAGGAAGGGAGCTGGGAGGAGGGAGAAGGAGAGGGGGAGGAGTAGTACTGGGGACTGAATTAGAGCAAATTATATTCTATGCCTTTATAATTGCGTCAAAATGAATATTAATGTTATGTATAACTAAAAAGAACCAATAAAAATGTATGTAGGCTTGGATTTGGTAATGATAGAAATGCATTCTACAGAATCCATAACTAGTAAAATATTCACACAAATAATAAGTATATAGATATACGTATATATATGTGTGTGTGTGTATGGGTGTATTCAAATGATGTACTGCTATGGAAAATTGAATAATGACATACTGTAAATACTGGGAAGCCTTCCAGAAGGATAAGGTGAGCTGTGCATACTGAAATGTGATGGTTTTCCAAGATAATATTGCTGGTGAAATAAGCTGCAGCACAGTATAAATAGTGGTGTGTGTACATAGATCCAAAATATACTCAGCAAGTTGTCTGATGACAATGGATATTATGTAGAGTTTTTCTTTTATAAATACTATTTATCTTGATTTTTAAACAAGAATTCTATGATGTTTTAAGATTCAAAAAACAAATATATTTTAAAAACATTAAAAGAATATCTCCATGGTGGGTAAACATAATCTATTTTGACAGTCACCTAAAATGAAGTCATAGTTGCCAAAATGGACAACTTTTTTCTCCATTTTTCACCTGTAAGTTAGTATAGTAGGGTGCTATGCTCACATCAGTCTTAATTAGAAATTCTTAGCTTGTACTTAAACTGATTGCCCTCAGGCTCAGACACAAATGCAGTTGTAGGATCATTTACAACAATAATTTCATAAAGTGATAGGAAATAGCATGACTGTCTCTTGTCTTTGTGATCATTTGTCACTGTGTCAATATGAGTTGTCAGGTAGCTGGAGATGGTTGGATATCTTAATGCTGTATCCGACACAGTGTTGTATTTATTTAAGTTTGTACTAAGTATGACTTAACTTTACTAAAGCATGGGTAAAGCAGGGGATTCATTGTTCTAAAATACAGGAAATTATTTACTATCTTGTTATTCTAATGCCAAACATTCTTATCCAAATGACATATAAACAATGTCTACAACCTGAAAGTTTATATTTATTCATTTAAATGCTTTCTTCACTTTTAGAGTTTATGTTCCTATTTCTTTTCTATTTTTATCAATAGTATGTTTCCCATTTTATGGTTACTTCTTTTATCTCCAGAAATAAAAATAATTGGAAGCACATTCAACGTAAAGATCTGTGGTCAAGTATGTTGTCAAATGATTATGCTTTCTTAGAAGTAGAACATGTTTCTCTAGTGGAATGTGACTCTGACAATTAAGATAGTCCCTACAACCCAGCTGTGCAAGAGTGCAACTTTTTCAGTTACCTAATTGATGGTTTCTAATTGCATAAAACTTCATTTATTCTGGTTATTCTTGGTCCAATCTGGTGATATCTCCATTGCTCTCAGTTCAAAACAACATCCCATTTACAGCTGAAACCTCTTCTCAAATGCTTCCTTCACTCTCTCCCTGGGGTTGCAACTGTATTTCTAGGAAGTTATTACATTGAAAAACTTATCAACTAACAGGTTGCTATCTACTTCTTGATGTGATCATTTCATTCCTATTCTGGCCCTGTTTCTCAGTCTACCTCCCTTCTCCATCTGTTTCTCTGTGCATTCTCTGCACAATGTCAATCCCTATTAAACTTGGTGGTGAGTTCAGTTTCCTTGTGTTTATGATCCCTCTAAAATACTCGTCTGGTGTGGCCTGTGCCATTTCTTCTTCTGCAGGGTACTTATATCATGCTATGGAAACCATTGGCAAGCCCACCATCATACCCTCTGAGTCAACTTCTGTACCATTCTTGCCTTGGAGAGTAGACATGGGAACTTCAGGATGTTTTCACAAAACTCCTAGGAGTTGGAAACTAAAGAGGGAGATGTTTTCAAGCTTTTCATGCCTTGACACAACCTGTTGCTATTCTCTATCCTTATTCCTATAGCCTTTTGCAAACCTGTGAAGATATACCCTCCTAAAATCAAAATTAGCTGTTTTTCCCCTGTTACCAATAATGGTAACTTGTTATATGTCATCAGTTTTATAATCTGAATGTTTGTGTCTCCTCCAAAGTTCATATGTTAAAATTCTGTCCCCTATGGGGGTGGTGTTAGGCCTTTGGTAGATGAGTGGGTGTTGTGGGAAACAGCCCTCAAAATGGGATCAGTGCCCTTATAAAGAGACCTGTGAGAAATTCCAAACTCCTACTATGTGAGGACACACTGAGAAGGCCTCTTTGAACCAGAGTCCTCCACCAGATATTGAGTCTATAGGTACTTCAGATCTTAGATTTCTTAGCCTCCAGGATTATAATGAATCAATTTCTGTGATTTATAAGCTACTCAGTTTATGGTGTTTTGTTTTAGCAACCTGAAAAGACTAAGTCTCAGATTTTCCAAATTTTGAAAGAAGATCAAATTTTGAACCTCTTCTTTGACCAAGATTTCTGTCTTGTCCCTAATTTTCCCAAGTTTCTCTTCTTATGTCTACTTTTATCTTCCTTTCCTTCCCTGTTGGTCAGGTGGTAGTGCTAGTGGTATTAGAGTTGAAGTGAGGACATGTGTCTATAAGCTTTTATTTTCTCTCAGGCTTTTCTCTAAATTGAACTTCAGACTCAGACTCTGAACCAGTCAACAATTTGATGTCTTTGTTCTCTAGTTAATTTCTGACAAACACCTCATGAGTCAAGTGACCCCTCTATATTTTAAAAGTTCACAGTGGTGAAGTCTGGTGGTGGTGGTGGCGGGGGAGTGGTCACATTAAAGAAAAACACACAGAAAAATACATCTGTTGATATATGGCATATCCCATTATATAACTAAAGAGACCTTTATCTGAAGTATAATGAATAACTGTGTATCATTTATTACATCTTGGCAAAAAAAGTCACATGTTTTGCTGTTCCAAAATCACTAAGAGACTTATTTTGTTAATTTCTATATCAATTCTATTAAATGAGGGTGTATCTAAATAGTGCAAAAAGGAAAAAAAAAAACATGCAAAATGACTGACTTTTCCTTGACTTGATTCTGGAGAAGTTTCTTACTTGGAGAGTGGAGATGATTGGAGCAATGCCACAGCCCACAGCCAACATACATATGTAGGTGAGCATACATGTTGTGGTTAGGGCTGCTGAGATTGACATCAGACACCTCTTAATAAATTCTCCTTTCCCACCTAATAGTTGCATAACTTCTCTTAGTTTCAAAGTTCTAATAGATAAGTGAATATTATCCCAGCATGATTGGGAACATTGAAAGAGACATTTCATGTAAAGCACTTAGTACAGAACCAGGCATATTCAGGCCCTGAGAAAGTGTCAGATAACATCATTTTTATGTTTTTTATTGTCTTTCCTAGAAATCTAACAGACTAAACAATAAAATTAAAACTGAATTACCAATAAAAGAAAGTAAATATGGTTGATTTCAGGTAGCTAGTAGAAAAGTCTCAGGAAGTGTTATGAACTAATGTCATAGAGGCTTGAGTTGAATAAGTAAGGAGGTAACAAAAGCCTAAATAGGAGCAAATCTGGTAGAAGAGTGGATTCTGTTCTGGCAAGAATATTTTGGGAAATCCCAAATATATTCAGACTGCACAAAGATTATGGTTTAACAGTTTTCTCCCTCCTCTCTGGGGAAAGCTGTATGTACTGGCTGATCATTAAATATCTTGATCCATCCTCAGTGATTGTCTTTTAACTAGAAAAATTATAAACTCCACTTTTCTGTTGCAACTTAGCGGGTCTTTTGTTTGAGTTTGCTCATTTTCTTGTACATTACTCGTGCCCATTTTGAAATTGAGATATGAATTCTTGGCAATTAAAGTAAAGATTTGATATATGTCCCCCCACCCGAAGAAGCTGAACCACAGGATCTATTAGATATTTAGTACTTTTTGGGCCACAGATGAATTGATTATTAAAAGTTTACACTTCAGTATTGCAGAGATGTAGAAACAAAAACTGAAAAAATGCATTTATAATGAGAGAATGACTTCTGTTATACTGGTTGGAAAATTCGGGGCTATCTTAAGTAATCCAATACTTGTGTATGGCAAAAGACTAATGCAATTTTGAAGGAGTCATATGTCTTCGCAAAGCAAACCATGGATAGCCTTTATTTAAAAAGAAAAAAAAGATAGTCAAACCACTTGATGATTACAACGATATTCATGACTTGCAGTGCTGACATCCTATAGATTGATGCAGTCTTCAAGTGTGGAAACACTGAGTCATACAGAAGATGAGACATTTTAATAATGAAAAAAATATTTATGTAGTCAGCAGATTGTCAGTAAAGGTGGTTTAGATTATAAGAGTCACCCAACAGAGACTGTCAGGTTGCAAATTATTCTAACCACAGAATCATTTGAAAATGAGTAAAGCAAACTTAGAGTGACTTGATACAACCCAGATCCTTTTGTTTCTTCTTCTTCTCCCTTCTTCTTTCATCCTCCTTTCTTTTCTTTTGAAATTGGAAAAGAAAACTATTGATTGATTATGCATCTAAACATAATGCTAGTATGCTTAAGGGAAAAAAAATAAAGGTGGTATCTTTTTTTTTCTTTCTTTCTGTCTTTCTTTTTCTTTTTTTTTTTGCATTTGGAAAGTGTTACATTTTCTTTCCCAGTACACTAATGTGAAATAGAATGTGGACAGACTTGAAATTCTCTATGGTGTCTCTATTTGCTGTCCCGTTTTGTCTGATGTCTGAAGGCCTGCATTCAATGACTATTTTGTGTCTGGTTTTGAATTATTTGAAAAAATTTTTCAGCAAGTTGAGAGCAAGAAATATTTTAATAATAATAAAACTTTAAAATTATACCAGGTCATTTAAATCTTTAAGTTTTGATGTCCAGCCAGATTTATAACTCTTTTGGTTGAAAGGTCAAGAGAATATCCTACACCCTCACACCCACACATCAGCAGTCAAATCTCTTTCCTCCCCACTTGTTTCAAAGGCTTGACTTTATATTTGGATATCTGATTCTAAAGGACTTAAGAGTATGTTTGGGGTCTTCACTCTTCCAAACAATATGTCTCAGGTACAAAATAAAGGGAATTGAAAGAGGTGATGCATCTGTTAACTAATTTGACTGTGGTAGTTATTTCACAGTATATACATACATCAAAGCCTTAAAGATGCATGCCTTAAAGATACACATTTGTACTTGTCAATTACACTTCAATAAAGCTGGAAAGGAAAATGCAAAACAAAATCAAAATGACTTGAAGTGGGTATAAACTGGAGACACTATGCTAACCGCGCCTACCGGAAATCAGTCAACTGCATTAGACTCACATCAGAGTCATGTTTTCTGTTTTTATTTTTTTTATTTTTATTTTTTTTAATTTAGTTATTTTATTTAAATGCATTTCAGTCATAGTACATAACCAGAGCTCAGTTTTTCCATTTCTCTGATTGCAAACCAGATAAAGTCACACCATTAGAGTCTTCATAGATGTGCCAGGGGTAGTAATGACCATCTCAAATAACCATCATTACTATGCCCATTCCCCTTTCCTTCCTCCCACCTCCCCCAACCACGTTTAGATTTTCTAATTTTAGCTGTCAGTTGGAATGGTTTTATGTTCACATATCTTTTTTGGTCTATTTTTTAACATATTTCAATTTTATTCTTTGCTATGTAGTCCAGATTTTTATAACCTCTTTTAAATAATGTCTAAAAGAAGAAGAGGATAAAATAAGTAAAGTCACAAATAGAATATAGGTTTGTGCAATTAGTGATGAATGAATAAATGAACTATATTTATTTCACTGACAATCCTAAACTCCATTTTTAACCATAATTTTTTTTTTTGGTACCAGGATTGAACCCAGAGGCGCTTAACCAGAAGTCACATCCCCAGCAATTTTTTGTATTTCATTTAGAGACAGGGTCTTGCTGAGTTGCTAAGTGCCTCGCTAAGTTGCTGAGGCTGGCTTTGAACTCACTATTCTCCTGCCTTAGCCTCCCGAGTTGCTACGATTACAAGTGTGCTCCTCTGTGCCCAGCTTTTAGCCATAATTTATAATAATTCCATTGTGGAATACATTTCAAAACAACAGAATTTGTTCATCATTTTAGTTTTGGAGTATTGTTTTGATAGTTGCTGAAACAAAGTACTGCTAAATACCCCAAAGTTTGGCTATCATTTTTTCTTCCCAGTATCAGTTCCTTTTGAAGTTACAAATACAATTTTTATTTATTTTATTGGATATATTATTCGCTCAGCACCAAGAGAATAAAAACCATAGCTAATATATCTATTTTACAATACATATATATGTATTACTGTACAAATTACATTTCTACTATATAGAGTTTTTGTCACATTCTGTGTGGGTTGGCCTTTTGCAAATTGTGAATCCAAGCACAGGATTTGCTTAGAGACTAGGTTGTCCTGAGGTCATTTCTCACAGCTGCCTGGATTGTCTTCTTAGCTTTTATATCCAACACATTGCAAGTTGTGCACATTTTTGAGTACTGTGTGTATTCACATCCACTGTCCTCTTTCCTAGGTCTGCAGCATCAAGACAAGAGCAAGGAATCTCCATGGTACTGAAGCATCCAGTGTTAGCAAGTCAGGCTGCATCTTGAATCCAAGGGCCCACTGGAGAAAGATGCCATTGGGATTTTCCATTCTGCAATGGGACACAAGAAACGTGGAAGGAGAAGCAGAAGTGGCAGGCAGTTGACTTTGGTTTTGAACCTTTTCTGGAGAAAGCAGAGTGGGTCCTAGTCATTGAAGAAAAGCAGTTTTAATTTTCCCTCATCTGAGCCTTTGTCAAATGTGCAACTCTTCCTTATTTTCTTGCTTTTACCAGTACATCGGATAGTTTTGTGTCATTTTTTTTTATTCTTTTTGAACCAGCCACCTTGTCAGGAAAAGATGAATCACAAATGAAAATGTTCATTTTTTCAGGAATACAATTTTGTAGTTCTGTGTGCATCTATTTTTGTAGAAATACAGAAAGTTTGGTTTAGCATTGATGGGCTATTTGGGGGGATATATTTTTTTTTAATATTGTAACAATTGTTGAGTTCTGTTTAAAGAACTTGCTCTCAGAAAAGCACTGGCAAAAGTGTTTAAATGCTAATCTTTCAAATGTGTGTGATAATGCTCCTGTCTGTGCTTTCTAGGTTACCTCAAGTGTACAATATTTTCTCCTTCCTACAAAAGTAGCTATATTATAGCCAAACCAATGCAGTATTGTTTTTATATTAAATCTCAGTGAAGATTTAGTTCCATGCTAGCTCACTTAGTTTTGAGTGATATGCATAGCTTGGAAAGGGAGTTTTTTTGTTTTTTTTGTTTTTTGGGGTTTTTTTTGTGGGGGCCGGGAGGGACACTAAAGAAAAGGGTATTTCATTACTTTGATTTCTCCCAAAAAGTCCTTGAAAGTTGACTAAGAAGAAGAAACTTTGCACAAACTTTCAATTAGATGGAAAGTTTGCCTCGAGTATACTTCTCTTTTTAGTCCATCCCATTTTGCTAAATGGAATCAGTTTTAATACAGCTACTGTACTGGGAAAAAATGCATTTAACCATGTGACCTATGAGTGCCAGTGACTTACTTTCTGTGTGTCTTTTTACTCATTCATAGCAATTTCAAAAGTCATATTTTAAGTGATTATTTTTCCTGGAGTTTGAAGGAATAATACCTAGAAAAAGGTACTAGGCATATCACGAAGCCCTGTCTATTTCTGATAATGCCACTTATCATTACAAATTAAAAAAAAATGTGTAATGTTTTAAATAGCATTCCTGCAAGCCATTTTTTGTTATTGTTCAAAATTAGTTTTACTTGATTTAATCCTCTTAAAAATTTAGGGCAAAATAAAATTGATGTTGGGATTTATGTTTATACCATAGTTACTGAAATTGGGCTAAAATTTTAAAATTCTAGTATTCAACTTAACATGGCCCTCAGGATCTAAATACAATCTTGAAGTAAAAATTATCATTATGACACTATTAGGGAAAGATTAGGATTGAGGAGGTGGCAGTTACTGATAATGTAAGGAATTTTTTTTTTTTTTTTGGTACTGGGGATTGAACTCAGGGGCGCTCGACCACTGAGCCACATCCCCAGCCCTGTTTTGTGTTTTATTTAGAGACAGGGTTTCACTGAGTTTCTTAGCACCTCACCATTGCTGAGGCTGGCTTTGAATTCACGATTCTCCTGTCTCAGCCTTCCTAAGTGCTGGGATTACAGGCTTCAGCCACCATGCCTGGCTGATAATGTAAGGAATTTAAAGACAAAGTACTCTTCTTCTTTCAACTGCTTCCAGGGCTTTCTATAAAAAGTTAGTGTAATATAAGTGTTTTCATTTGATAAAAATTTCTCAAGTTTCTCCTATCTCTCTCTACCAACAAGAAATCAATTGTTCAGCGAAATACTTGCCATCTTCAGTTGCATATATGATGTGTGTGAATATTTTAGACATTGACAAGACAACATGCTTAGGTAGGCAGAATTCTCATAGATAATTTTCAAATAATACCTTGGTTATGTTTTGTGTATTAGTTTTTCTTTTCCTGGTGCATCCTTTGAGTTATAAACCTGTACACTGTTTTATATTCTCATCACTCTATACTTGGCTTCTCCTTAACACTATACACAATTATTTACCAATGTGAAGCCCAAACTTGAGGTAACTTCCACTCACTCATGATATAAACTTCAATTTCCAGGGAAGTGACCTGATTAAACTATGTACATTTTGACTTATAATTTGATGTGATGCAATTTTTTCTTGTAATTTGCCAAATATGTGGAGCACACGGTTTAATGAATCTAAAAAATTTACTTTGTCTTGGGTTCTCCTGAGTTTTCAAAAACAACCATTTAGTAGTTCCCATGGGATGACTCACTGGGGATTATTTATTTTCCTCCTCTTCCCTTGTAATCTATTAGCTTCCTGTGCAATTTCTCTTAGAACAGTGTCATACTTGAACTCATTCAGATCATTCAATTGAATTTTCCCAGTTAAGAAAGGAAAAAAAGCATCAACTTTTTGCTTCTTTCCTTTTTCTCTATCAAATTGAATTGAAAGAGAAAGAACTGACAGATGGTTTCACCCTGAATTTAGACTTTGTTCTATGTCCCTCCTGGTAGGAAAGAGAAGAACCCCAATTATTTTTTACATAGGAAAAATTTTTGTCAATAAGCTTTCTCATTGAGAACAGGCTTAGGTATTATTAGCACACTGCCACCCAAGGAGTGGATCCAAATTTGAGTAGAAAGAGGCAGAGATTATTTACAAATTCTGTATACTTGTTTTGGCATCCCTTAGTCCTGCCTTGTTACCATTACCACCAGAAGTTATAAAATGGGATGGTTTGTAACTTAGCACAATAATCTGAATTTCATTTACATTTAAAATGCTATCATTTTCTGGGGCTGGTTTTCTCACATCAGAATGCTCCAATTGAACGTCTAGGTTTCCAAATTGCTTTACTGAAGACTACCAATTGTCTCCCTAATCTCAGCTAGCCCCTTGACTGTTTTACAAAGGATGCTCCACTTAAGCTATCTGTAACTCTGTGAAGTAGATACTGGAAAATCTTCTCATTTATTCTAAATCTAATCTATGCTTCCACCACTAAATTATCAGGAGTTAAGAAACAACATAATGTTGGCAAGTTAGGATACTGACAAGAGATTTGATATTTCATTGTTAATTTGAAAAGAGTATAAACTTTTTAAAAATCATTATGTTTTCTTAGAAAGTTCAGCCACCCTCTCTTAACTCTTTGCTCTCATTTTTCTTACTCTTTGCTCATAAGATTATATTATGTTAAGCAATAATGGCCAAGATTGCTCAAAAATGTTCAAAATGAGAATTAGTGAATTGCAAATAATTAAGGAATCGATTTATTTGACTTTATAACATTTAAAAAGAATTCTAGACACTATTATAAAAGATGCCTTCCAGTAGGTCGTTATTTATTATGCAAATAGTGTTTGCCCACTTCTATTCTGAGATTTGCAGAATATGTGACAGAATCTAGTCTTTGAGTTTCTTTCTGGCTTGACATTGTATTTGTAATTTAAAGTGGCAATCTTAATTGTATCTTAAGAAGCTGCATTCTATTCCTCTGTGTCCTTTTGTTAAATAGTATTTGTTGAATTAAGCCAGTGGGAGCAGTGGTGTAAAGTGTTGGAAAAGGAAAGTACATATGTTTGAGTTTTGAGTGGGAGATGAGTAAGGAAGCAGGATGAATTAATGGAAGAGTTTGGATATTAGGCCATTCTTTGAATTCTGGCTTAGCCACAATGTAATGTGTGAATTGACATTTACTTATTTACCTCTTAAGTAAAATGGGATACTGATACCTAATAGGCTGCAGAAGTTGGAAATCATACATACATAAAAATAAAAGCTAGCTAATGTTAGATGCTCAACAAATGGCAGCTCCCAAAACGTCCATGAGTTGAGTAAATAGGTCATTAAATTGACCTGCTAAATGTCCCTTCTCTTTGCTTTCCATATCCATTTCTGCAGCAACCAAATAGATACATGACTGCTATTATAAAGAAATACAAGTTAATCTCTTAGTGATGTATAGGTCCAACTTGGAGTTTTTTCACATATTTCAAAATGTTATTCATCTAGGTCCCTATATATTGCTATCACCAAAATTAAGAGGACAGTGACATAAAATCATCAAATTTGATGTTTTTCAGTTATATTTTGGGCTTACTTGGCACCTGGAATAAGAACGTGCCTTCTGAAGTTATCCATGTTGTTGTTTTATTTTTTTAACTTGCCTTGGAAGAAAAGTTGCAAATTATGGTGGAAAAAAATCTCCCCCATGAAAAGAGGGGAAAAACAACCCTTAGGATCTCAGTCAGCAAATTTACTCTACTTGAGAAAAAAAAAGAAACAACTTTATTAGAAGCAGATGTTGACACTGTGTCAGTTAGTGAAAATGGAAAGAGTTCACTCAAATCATTGCAGCTACAAAGGGTATTGATGGCAGTTAGAATCCCTGTGATGAATCTCCTTCACAGCTGAGAGGACAGTAGAAACTGTGGGACCAAAATGAAATCAGCCTGTCAATTTTAATGGGCAGGATCCTAAAGACTCAGATTTTTTTTCTTCCAAACAGGATAAAACATATATATCTTTCAGAAAATATAAGACTTGTTTGAGAGAGAAATTACAGTTCATTCTGTAGAAACATTGAAAGGCTTGAAGAGCCCTTTTAATCTATTATCAAGGCATTAAAACTGTGGTTAAAATGCTTTTAGAAAAATTTGGATCATGTTTTGATCCAAACTTTATGTTGAAAATGAATAGATAAGCTATAAAAAAGTGGATGGCTCTGATGATGGGGATATGAGTAGAATCTGCAAGGAAACCTCAATCTCAATAGCTTTAAAAGGTTACATGGTCAAAGAGAGTGGTCAAGAGTAGACTTTTTTTTTTAGAATTTTGCATTAAGATTTTTCTTTTAGTGGTTTTTGGGGATCTTAAACCTGTAGATAGCCATTATTGCTAAGTATCTTTAATTTTCTTATTTCCGTTGTGCTTTATTGTTTGCTTGAGAACTGGTTTTCTGATTTGTAATAATCAAATTAATATTCACTTGAAATCTCAGATTAATTTGATTCAATAAATTTATGTAAATCTCTCTTAAAATTTCATGAAATTCTAATATTTTTAAGTATAATTCACCAATTCCTTTCTGTAAAGACACCTTCTAGAAAAAAGGCAGGCCATCATCAATTAGCTTACTTTTTAACAATTTCTGGACTACTAAATTTGGCCTAAGAATAATTCTTTTAGAATATATGACTCTTTAGTTAGTTGTTTGGTATATGCATAAGATGTGAACTTTTCTAATTATCTCTTTATACTAATAGAGTTGTACATTTTTCTTCATTGCAGCTAGAGCAAAAGTTAATGATTATTTTACACACTTGATTTAATTTCTTAGGATATGTAAAATCTTTAATATTCTGTCTGATTTAAAAATATTCATTCAGTTTTTTTTCAGGATATACGATATAGGGAAATGTTTTCATGTGAATTATTTGTATAATTTTAAAGTGCATATATTTAAAGGGGAAATATGGATTAAATTTATCATCATATAAACATTGGTAAAGTCAAATTTTTCATAGGAAAAATACACAATATGCTACACATTATATTTGTCATTGATTAGGTAATCTGAAAATTAATAACAAAAATATTATCTTATGACACTGAAATACAATGAAATCCAGATTTGTTAGTTCTGTCAGCAATTATCCTACCTTAATGTTACCTTTTCAGAGAGGGAAATAAACTAATCTTAGTTATGCTGTCATTCTTAATTATCAAAAATATGTAATTCATAAAACCTTTGGCTTTTTAAATAATTATGAAATCATATTTCTTTGTGGGAGGTTGGGGAAGAGACTTTTTAATTTCTATTCACTCTTCAAATACAGGACTCATACATTCATGTAATAATATAAAATGATGGAAGACTTTGTAATGAAAACAGATGTCATTATCTTCAATTTGTTCAATAAATAATTTAATGTGAATTTAATGTCTATATTTTAATGTATGTTGCTTTGGTTTGAATTTCTTAAAAATTAACTGAACTCCTTTTTGTTTCCTTCTAATAGAATTAAACAACGTATAAATATCTTTCAAAATTACATCTTAGGCTTTCAAATTATGAGGTTAGTATTTAGAGCCAAGACATTTATAGGTTACAGTGTGGAATGGTGTAGAAAACAAATGTTTATAATGGAAGAGAAAGTGAAATGGTTTATGCAAATTGCATAACAGCAGGAATCAAGATTTTTTTTTAATGGTGTTTCTGAAGTATTTATTTGATCCTTTGGGAAAAACATATATAAATTTGTTTTGTAGTTGTTGACACAGAATATGCTATAAGTAGTATGAAAAAACAAACTGACAAAAACTTTTCTATGATTCATTCACACTGAGCAGTGCCCCCAGAAGAATTCTAAGATCTTGTATTTTGAATGAAGCTAGATGTGGGCCCTAGACAGGCCCCTCTATTTTCTTATTAAGTGAATCTTTAAGGTGAAAATGCAAAAGTCTGGACATCAGTATTTAAATAAGTATATCCTTCCACTATCTCAGGTGAAATAATTTGCATGGCCATCTTAACTATCTGTCATATTAGGCTAGACTAGCATGTGAACTTTTTATGGCTCTTGTAAAAAGTTACTAAAAATACAGTGTATTAAAACAAGTTTTTATTTTACAATTCCATGGGTCAATCATTTGGCCAAAGTTTTGTCTTGGTGAGCTATGAAGAAGAGCAGGCAGCTTTCCCTCTTGATTCTCCTAGGGAGATTCAGTTTCCAGATTCTAGAGTCCTTACTTAGCACAAGGACCCTTTCTTCCTGCTTCAAAGCCAGCGACTGCTGTTCAAGTCCTTCTTACAAGGCTTCATTCTCACTCTCCCTTCTGCCTCCTGCTTAGGTATTTAAGGACCAGTGTGACTATGTGGGCTTCTCCTATACAATTCAGAGCAATATCCCCATCTTCCAGCCCCTTTTCCTTGTAAGAAAACATATTCACAGGTTCTGAGGATTGGGATGTGAACATCATTAGGGGGTCACTATGACAGTTATTGAACTGGAGGAATTTTTTTTATTAGCTTTATAATCAAGGAGGATTTAATGTTTCACTACAAGTAGGTACAATGTGTGCAGGGCCATTCATGTAGGAGCTCATCTTCATTTTCTTAAACAACTGTATATAAAGGAAATTCTTGTTGTTTTTTCCAAAGTTTCACATAGTTATTATGGTGAGTTGGAATCCAAGGGGTTATGTGGTATTTATGTAAGACAGGCACTTGGAGTTGGAAAGCGGGTCATCTAGTGCAGATTCTTCCTAGCTGAAGTGTGTGGTCTCTGGGGACAACCAACTACAACTCAATTGTTTTGCTTCCTTTTTTGGGAACATATGCCCATCCTGTGATGTCCTAAGTCTCCAAACATCTCATTTGACCTGCCCATACACATTTGACTCAATAGCGATAGATGACCACATTGATGTGGTAGAGATTTAACACTTCTGTCCAGATTGAATCATTCCATCTGTTATCAGTTAAGCAGTGGAAAAACTGTGACAGAAAAAGCAAACGTTCCAATAGATATAATGTGCGAATTAAAGTATCCATACTATGCAATGCTACTAATCAATAAATGAGCAACAAAATTTTATTAGGAACAACACTCAAACACAATTGTTTCACTTTCCATACCAAGTTTGGCTGTAGCTGAATGAAGAACACCAGCATTGATCTTTGCTTTGCACTTGTACAGAGACTATTTGCAGAGAGCCAAATATAGCAACAGAAGATTTAGGATCTTGCCAAAAAATACAAAATCTGTTTCCCTTTAAGCATGATACTCTATCCTTTTCTTGTGGATCTTGCTAAAAGGGAAATATAGTTTTAAACTACCCCATTCCTTCTGTTGAAAGTTCACTAGTCTTTTTCAAATGAGCTATGTGTGATTTCATAGTGGTTTATGTTTTCAAAAGTAAACAGCTACATGAGAAATCTATTCAGTATTATCATTTTTCTTACCAAATGAAATGTTTCTAATTGTGGCTATATTAATTAATTTGTGGTAATCATTGTACAATGTATGTATGTATGCTAAATTGTCATGTATACCTTGAATATACAGTTTTTATTTGCCAATCATATCTCAATACAGCTAGGGGAAAATACTTGTAAGTCAAAAAGAAGAGTTAACAGCAACTAAGAAAATTCCATTTTGGCAGCTTCTCCTGAAGGAACAAAGGATCACTGGGTGATATTCTGTGTTTTATTTTGAATTTAGCCACAATTCCTTTTTTAAAAGAATTAGCTTTAACCACTAAGGTGCCTTCTTTCTTCTTACAACATGGTTGCTTTGCTCCAAGATTTATTTGATGAATAGAGAAACTAACCCATAGTTCTCTATAATGTAGCTAATGACAATGACTGTTCTCAGCTTCAGATATATATAATCATTTTGAAAATAATTTTGCAAACTTCACCAAGAAAAGAGCTTTTTACAATAACATCTTTACCAGACATCTCCTTGGGGGAGTTTAAACAAACACAAGGCTGTTTGGAAATACTTGGTATATGCAAATATGCAAAATATGTTACACAGTGCTAACAGCTGTAGGGTGTACTCCCTCATCCCTGAGCAGAATATTTTGGTGGCAGTGGTGGTTATTTTTTCCATCTTTGCTTTTCAAATCCAACCGCCCCCCTTTGTCTCCACCCACTCACTCCTCCACAATCTCCTCCAAAGGCAGGATTTTTCACCCACCCAATACATCTATGCTATTTCCAAGAGAATGGTTTCACTAGATTCCCACTGGGAAAGGTGGGTGGTGGCTTGCAGGAACATTTCTGAGTTATAAGATGTTGTAAAAGCTGTGCATCAGGGGAACTTGCTTGGACTTGCTTTGACACCAGCCTCACACAGACCAGACGGTCTGCAGGCCAGATTCCATTAATGCTTGTCATTGCAAGAGGCAGAAAAGTCCTTTGTGAGTGGCCTTCCAGTGGTTATGATCCCAGAGATCACAGAATAATCATTTTTAGTGTGTTATAAGATTCTTTAACATCAAGGCACAGATTTATTTATGAAAATAACCATAAGCCTTTCTCCTCAGAGCCAAGAAAGCAATAGAGCATTCAAAAGATGTTAAAAATCAAAGTGTCTTCTTACAGGATTTAGACAGGTTTAAGATTTGGAGAAGAAAAGATCACAAATGTGAAGAGAAAAAGCCCAGATCCTAGGAAGAGATCCCGTGGTAATTTAGTGATATCATTTATCCCATACTGCCTCAGTTTATCTGTCAATCTGTCAATGAAAACCAAAGAAAATAAGAAATCTTAACTGCTCTTGAAAAACTGAAAGTACTGTGCAGATACAAAGAAATGAGAACTAATATTTATCAAAACTCCTCTGTGTACCATGCCTGTTACACGAATTTATCTTAAATCTCACGAGAAGCAGTATGTAGATATCATTATTTGAAAAACTATTAGCAATATAAAAGAGATTCAAGTTTTAGCAATGCTACCTAGAACATAAGGACAATTTTCTTATTTAAATCTTAGAGTGGTCATTTGTAAAATGAAGGCATTAAAGGTAATACTTCATATAAAATTGTTGGAAGGATTAATTAGAGCATGTAAACTGTTTATCACTAAGCAAAACCTAGTGCTTCTGTTTTAAAGTAATTGGAAAAGTAATAGTTAAGGATTCCCTAAGGGTACCCAATTTCAAGATATTGAACCAGGGTTCAAATTCAAGTTCAGTCTAATAAGAATCTCAAGAGCATCACACCATTCCAGTGGTTTTTATTATTATTGCATCTAAATATATTTTCTGTGAGCATTTTAATAACCTCTTAGAAATCTAGAATAAATTAAACAGTAAGAAGTATTAAAAATGGCCAGAAAGAATGGGGTAGGAAAAAATAATGTGACTTTCATGAGCCAAATAAAGTTATGAAAAGTTTTGGAATTGTAGAACATTATTTTCAATTTGAGAATGCAGAATCAATTCCTTCAACATATCCTTCTAGTCTGAAGGATTATGGCTCTTTTTCTACCAAGGTCAACTTCAAATCTCATTAAAATAGTGAATAATGGGTTGAAAGAATTACAACCTCTTTGTATTTACACTTTATTTTTCATCTAAATTGTCAATCATTAATTTCTTTAAGTGATGAGCTCTTATTTTATCTGCTAAAAAATCAAAACTTTATTTTAATCCTAATTTTATTTTTTATGATGAAGCAAATATTTTCAAGTATCTTCATTTCTCACACCCTAAATATGAGTTGGGGCAAGAATGGAGGTGATAGAATAAATTATTCAAAAACACACAATTATCTCAACTTGCAGTTTCTCTGTTGCAAAGCTGAGGTTGAAGTACCTTCTACTTGCCAGTAGTTTGACCTGGGAAAATTAATTGAAACAGATAGTAAGATTTACATCATAGGATGGATATGTAGAATTAATGGGATAGTGTGTAAATGCTTGTTGAATACTAGACTTCCCAGGAACTTAGAATGTCATAAATCCATTTGTGAATTGGTTAATATTGACCTCAATTTATTAGGCGTCCATAAACCGGGAACTTTACAAGTCAAGTTCCTGAATCCTCAGCAAACCTTTCCAAGGGGAGTTCCCCTTTCTTCATATTATGGAGAAGAAAACTGATTTGCAGAGATTTTAAATCACTTGTCTAAAGGAGAATAAGCATTGAATGCTCAGTCTGAATAATTTCTCTGCTAGTATCTCTTCTTCTCCATCTTCTTAACAGTTAATTTTGAGTGTCTTCCATTTGCTCATATTCACATATTAAATGAATGTAAAGCAAAAGAATGAATATTCTATAAGAATATAAAACTGCTTATACCACAAACTTAGTGTATGCCTGAACTGAATTGCTGGTGATATTACTAAAATACTAAGAACATGATAAGTAGTTTGAAAATATATTTCAGCTGGGCATGATGGCGCATGCCTGTAATCCCAATACTTTGAGAGGCTGAGACAGGGCAATCGCAAGTTCAAAGCCAGCCTCAGCAACAGTGAAGCACTAAGCAACTCTGTGAGACCCTGTCT